>JACXGJ010000774.1:0-64707 GCA_016801105.1 Esox niger | reverse complement strand
TGCAGCTGACAACCAGGCCAACTACATCTGGATCTAACTGCACAGCGGGACCAATCCCAACTGGGACACAAGAGGGAAGAAAAGGGGGAGTGTAGGAAGAAAGAAACCAGAAAGGGGAAGACAGAGAAAGAAAGAGAGCTGGGAGAAAAGAGCTGTAAGAGAAAGAAAGGAACGAGAAAAGAGAAGAGGTGGTAAGGAACAGAAATGAAGGGCATGAGAGAGAAAAAAGGAGATGGAGGGAGGGGGTATAAGAAGGGAAAAGAATGAGAACAAAGGAGGGAGACGGAGAAGGAGAGCAGGGAAAGTAGTAGGGGGCGTAAGAAAGGTGTAGGACGGGGAGAGAGGGGAAGTCTGAGATTTGGGGTTTGGACCGCGTCCAGAATCTTTCTCTGCTTAGAGAACCCCGTTGCTCTTTCGGCCCCACTTAAAGACGGAATCCCTCCATCAGATAGAGACAGAGGGGAAATCAGGATTGAAATAAAGCTGGAGGAAGAAATGTAATTGATTAAAGAAAGACAGGGGAATGGGGATTTGATTGTGAGAAAAAGGAAAATGTTATCTATCTGGACGAACACAGAAAGAGAGGGAAAACATGGACCCTAGTAGCTGAAGGAGAGAGACAAAGGGTTGGTGGTCGGCTGGGACCAATGAGAATGAAAAGGGGAGAATGAATCCCTATTCAAAGTAAAAGAAGGGCAGAGAGGGATTGAAAGAGCAGTGGAATGAAAGACAAGAAAAGATTTGATGAAGGAGACAGACGGAGTCTCCCGTCATAGACAACCCAGGATGAACAGTGATGGTCACTGTGGTTACAGTTAACAACGGTCCCTACTAACTAGTGAATGCATTAATGAATAGATTAAGAGATATGGGACACAGGAAACGAAGGTATGTGACTCCTTTAAGACATTTTTCAGGGGTCTCACTCTAAAGCTCCAAGAGAATTGGAAAGAAAGGCTCAGTACCATACAAAAAAAAATACAAGGAGCGTACTAGCTTTCGCTAGCTTATGGACATGACTCCTCTATTTTACAGCCTGAAGGGTTGTGTTGAAAAGGCTTTCCTCTATGTGTTCTAAACCCCATTTCCTTAAAGGTGAATCAGTGAGGAAGACAAGCAACCACAAAGTATATTGTCTTATGTCAGTACACTATAGCCATTCTTATGTCAGTGTGACTGTTTTTATGTCAATATGGCCGTTCTTGGGCCAGTTCTTGTGTCAGTATGTCTGTCATTGGGGCAGTACAGTTATTCCTATGTTATTAAGGCCGTTCGTACCTCACTATGGCTGCTCACTTTAATGCTGTCATTTCTAGGCTCAAGTTTGGAATAAACCAATCATGCGCTAATTACATGAGACCTTGTCTGGCTGGCTGGCATACCTTAGCCAAGGAAAGCAATGCTGGCTTTGAACCGGTCGCCTTTCAACAGATCTCTGTTCTCAAAACATTAAAAGCCTCTTAATAACAATCAGGGGTTTGAAAGTTGGCTGGTTCCAAAAATCAATGACGAATCAAGAGAAACACCAGAAATGG
The DNA here is from genome assembly GCA_016801105.1 of Esox niger. Lineage (NCBI taxonomy): Eukaryota > Metazoa > Chordata > Actinopteri > Esociformes > Esocidae > Esox > Esox niger. Next base: position 63,172 of record JACXGJ010000774.1, on the reverse strand, counting down.
GGTCAACTCCAATGATGTCATACATCTACCTAAAATATAGACATTATGATGTTTCTGTCACACATACTGCAAAGGCAAATGTTCTCAATTGAGGAAGCTGACCAATAGATAACATTGGCCAAACAGATCAAAGAGATGATGAACATCTAGCAGAGTATTATGTTTCCTGTCAGTGTGGTGACTGACACACACATGCTAAGACTGATGAAAAACAGTCTGGGGTATTCCATGGAGTTAAGCCAAAACTGCCCCCCACCCCACTCCCCCTGTTGTGTAACTTGGTAGAGAAGAAAAAGAATATGATTTCTGCTCCATTGCACAGCCCTTTGTTCAACACACAGTCAGACACCCTGACCTCCGAGCAGAGCCCTCACACCCCTCTGAGAGGGAAGTGGTTCGCTCCAACTAATATTAAGTGGTTTAGATGAGAATGAGAGCACTTCACTGTGTGTCACAGCAGGGGGGTCGGGTTGGGGGGTCCGGCAGTCACAAGACCAATTTCCTGGAATCTCGCCTACATGCATTAACAATCAAAACACACGTTGGCAAACATCAACTAGTTTCTATCTTGTTTTACTGATTTGTATGTGTGTTTTTGTGTGTTCAACCCTATCCTTTGTTACACACATAGCACGGAAGATGTGCTGGAATATTTACCCCACGCATTTACATTGCACCCAACACATTTATATCCACAGCGTAAAAACGACTGGCTAATGGAACCAAATCCGGCGAAAGTCCCATAAATTCCAGCCCACAGGACTTTCTATTGTGGCCAAGTAAAAGGAGTCCAAGAGCAGATATTGATGCTTCTATGTGGAGGCCGAGAAAAAGTGAAGCTAGAAAGCAGTTTTTCAGCAATGACTGCTGGTCTGTCTGGAAATGCATCAGATAAAACACAACTGCAGTGGACAACACACAGCTGAATAAGCTAAACCAAAACTAGAGCAGATTTGTTTCATAAGGCCCTGTCCGCTACCCCTCCCATCTCAGGAACCCCACACACTCCCCCAGACAGATCCATAGAGATATTGGTTGACTTTAGGAAATATACCCAAAATGGAGACATTGGGATTAAAGACCTTAGCTGTTTAACTGAATCATTCAAATTGCTAGGGCTCATCATCTCCCACTATCTCAGGCAAGAGGACAATCTCAGGTTTGTGTCCTTGTGCGCCCTCTACAGGAGACAACTGCTATGCATTGTACAGTCTGCTGAAAGGGTTATAAGCTGCCAAAGTTCCTAAATGACTCCCTACAATATCACCCCTCAGCAGACGATCACCAGACGGTCTCCTGACCGTTCCTATCGAAGGTATTAAATGTATACCGTGGCCCTCAACAACCGCCCATCTGTCCAATAAAGACTACTTTGACCGTGAACACCACATCAAGACACCACAAACCTGAACAAATCGCTGTACTATGATGCTCTCTGAACTCTTGACCTGGATGTGCTACACTGATCCTGCAAATGTGTACAACTGTGGAACAGGGTCTCGACGTTAGGAACATGCCAACCAGACGGCCAGTTCATCCCTCACTGTGCATCTACAGCATCTCCGGGCCCCAGCTACACATTTGGTACGATGTGGTTGTAGCGATGAACACCACGCTGATGAGAAGAAATGTGATTACTGTATAGGAACATGGGCGTCACCAACGAGGATGGATGTATCATGTGTTATCAGGGTGAAAGTTCACTGGAAATCGAGTTGGAGCATGCACACAGAGGAACGCATATGTACATACAACTACAGACACACACACACACACACACACACACACACGTTCCGGATTGCAGTCCGGAACGTCTGTGTCACTTGCGTGTTATTTCCTTTACATCATTGTATTAATCAGATTTTCCAGACATCCCACGCCAAGACTTCCAAATCTGTCCTGGGGAATGAGTAGTACCAGTACCACACGCGCACACACAAACGCGCAGGGGGATTTGGGCTATGTGTGTGTAGTAATCAGGCAGCCATACAGGAGAATGACATCATCTATCCGTGATCTACACAGACCTGAAAGACTGACAGAATCCACCCGGCTACTGGCCGGCGTGTGTGTAAGGTCACGCACTGGGTCATTATGAATCACAGTGAAACAACAGGACATCATTAGCAGAAGATGCTGTATTAATACAGAAGGCGGAGTTTAGCATGCCGCGTGCCTTTAGCGGTGCTGTGAATGGACGTGAACGTGTGGTGTCAACGGGGGAGGTGGAGGCTGGGCCACTCACACGGAGCGATGTCAACGTAGAGAGGGTCCATGTTGTGGAGCAGCTCCAGTCGGGGCGACGCGGCACCTTTACTGGAAGACAGAGGAACAAGCGTCACTACCGACGCACACCTTCGCTCAGCTACGCCACAAGGATCTGCAAATCTAAAACAGACACGTGCGTCCATAAGGCGGTCCTGAAGCGGTCATAGCTTCGACCGCGGTGTACCACAGACTGGAAGCAGCAAGAAACACTCCCCGATGGCAGCGCCTGACAATGCATAAGGACTTAATCAGGTTGCAAAGCTACTGTTTGAGCTTTTGTTTAGTCATTATTTCATTGATGTTTCAAAATGTTACAGGCCCTTTTACACACACACACACACACACACACACACACACACACACACACACACACACACACACACACACACACACACACACACACACACACACACACACACACACACACACACACACACACACACTTTAATTAAAGTACCAAAACACAGCCAACAGGAGTGTGTTCCAGTAGCCAGAATGACCCGGGGCGCATAGCGACACGTACACTGTAAAAATACACCAGCCAAAGGTAATGCCAAAGTCAGGTGGCCAGGCACAGCCAATAGGAAAAAGGGCTGGGTTGAAAGCAGTGGTTTGTGGGTAACCCTGCGCTGTAACTTTCTGCTACAGGCCTCAATTTAAGCCACTTCATTGTGTCTGCTTTTAGTTTACTATAATGTGTCACTCAGGCAAAATAAATGCAATGATAGCCTTAGTAAGTTTGACAGCTCCTGGCTAACTCATGTAAATATTGTTATGTTGCCGCCTGTCCTAAACACCAACTCTTTCAAATAGCCTTTACCTTATCTGTCAAGAGTCACTCAAAATAATCAGCAATTAAGGAGAAAAATAGAAAAGTAACCACTGATTTCAAGACTGTGATCCAAACTGACAGGATAAGTAGTGGGCCTTAAAAGTCTTCTCTGGGAAAGAGACTTATGACAGAGTACCAGAAGGGAATGCACCGAGGGAGAGACAGCGAGACAGCGAGACAGGGAGAGGAGGGAGACAGGGAGAGAAGGGAGACAGGGAGAGGAGGGATGGATGGATGGAAGGACTACAAATTTGTGTGAGAATGACTGATGGAATTTCCTTCTCTTTGAGGTCCCATCATCCCAATAACAAAGAGCTTATTGAAAAACCAGGAGCTCTATACAAAAGAGAAACAGATCGCTCAGAGGGAAGGAAGGAGGAGAGGAAGGAGGGGGAGGGTGTCAAACAAGGAAACATTTCCCTGCTTTGAGACATGAGATACTCCTGAATGGCCTGTCTAGAACATAGAACAGATTCACATAAACAACTGAATAATGAAGACAAGGTGCAAACCCAAACCCCCACCCACCATTCCAGCCTTACCTGATAGAGTTCCATACATTATACCCATCCAACGGCTTCGTCCCATTGGTTGATCCTCCTGCCAAGCCCATCAGAGTTGGCAGCCAATCAGAGATGTGCATGAGCTCCCGACTGACGGTCCCAGGTTTTTTCAGCAGCGGGCTGGTCACGAAGCCAACACCCCTAACCCCACCCTCCCAAAGTGACCACTTCCTGCCTCTCAAAGGCCAGTTAGAACCACCAGCTAGAGTCTGACCTCCATTATCTAGAGAAACAGAAAGAGATAAATCATTTGAATGTGAAATAAACTGATGTGTTAATGCCAATGCTTTTTGATTCTGGTATTAATCCCATATCAGAGAGAGTAACCCACCATGGGAGTAATCCATGAGAGAAAAAACTACTAGCCACATGGCTGGATCTATAAGAGCTAAAGGACTCACACTGAGCCATAACGGTGATATAAATGTGATTTTTCTCAATAACAAGACAGTGGTCAGACCTCTAAAGCAGGAAGCTCATAGAACTCTCTCAAATGGAGAACAGAGACAGCAGGGAGGTCAGGATTAAAAAACATGGCTACAGTCATTTGAACAGTGGAACAACCATTATGGTGGATATTGTGATAAATGAGCGTGGCTTGTGAGGAAAATCTAATTGGTTCATTCACAAAGGCTTTGTTGACTTCCCAGCAACCAAAAAGGTATACATTTCTCAGTCCTGTGTGTTCTATTTCTCCACACTTCTCAAACATACAGGTCCCTTCCCACAAACTGGTCCAGAATAGACTAATCACATTGGGCTCTCACTGGCCTACGGGAAGACTGGGAAAAGATGAGAGGAGGAGAGAGGAAGTGTCCCAGTGCCCGTTCAGGAAGTGGTCTGTTCAGCTTCCAGCTCCTCTCCTCTACCCTGCTCCATAACCCATCTGCTTCTTGTCTTTCACGGTACAAGCACTCTCTCACACGCACTTCCTGTCCTTTCTCAATGTCCCCTTCTTCCTCCCTCCCAGTCCTCTCTCTCTCTAGCTAACTCTCTCACTCTCTTTAAGTAATGTGCCAGTTGTCATACAAAACGTTGAATTGCTAAAGAATGTTTGATTCATCCTCCAAGTCATCTACAGGCTGTGTTTGAGCAGGTCTGGGCTGGGCCACTGCTTTGGCAGTTAGTTAGCTCACACATTGTGACTCAGGAATAGCAGTAAGACTGTGACTTACAATGAGTGAAAAGGAACCAAATCGTTGATGATTCACTTGTTACTTGTGTATCCTAGATTTGAGAGCAAAGACGCAAGCGTATGTTATTTCTATCACTTTGACTCACTCGTAAACTGCATTCTTTGTACGTAAAAGAATACATAATCACAGTCTGTGCCGAACAAGCAAAGTTAAATAAGAGTTCAAATGAGACCAGTAAAGCAGGCCACCTACCTGAGCTAACCACAGGCACAAACCTTTCCACTTTACACTCATAGCATTGTTCCTTACTTCTAATTAGCCTGTAAAAGCCTGTTACTCCTAAAAATAACAGAATCCCTTCAAACCCTCAAAGCTGCTTCTACCCAGAAGATTCAGATGTAAACCATTAACAGGCCCAGATGTCAAGACTTAGAGGAAACCTGTATTCGTCCAACCTGTATCTCTGGTGAATCACACAGTAGCAACAGTCAATGAGAACAATCCTCTATAGAGAGAAGGGCCAGCAGGGTTAGATAAAAGGACATGCTGACCTCTAGTGGACATACTGGGAGTTACTGAAAAGGTTCAGGACTCTAGTCAGTCAATTTAATTCACATTTTAAGTCACAATCTTATCTGACTTACATACACTACAAATTGCACACATTTTGTACCTATTCATGCTTCATAAAACAATTTTATTGTAGAGGTAAAAAGAGGGAATAAATGAGCAACTTGGAAGCGAAGGTTGATTGGGTGGCAACGATGATGTGGACCAGTGTTTCTTGACCCAAGCAAGTCATTTCTTATTATTTGTGTCCTATAATAGTGGTTTATTTGTAGCAAATCAACTATGAAGTCCTGATCATGCAGTCTCCTCTGAACAGTTGATGGTGAGATGTGTCTGTTACTCGAACTCTGAGAAGAATGCAGTTGTGCTGCAATCTGAGGTGCAGTTAATTGTCGATATCTGAGGCTAGTAACTCTAATGAACTTTTCCTCTGTATACCCACCCTAACACATTAAGAAATTCCACAAATGAACTTTTAACATGCCACACCAGTTAATGGAAATGCATTCCAGGTGACTACCTCATAAGGCTTTTTGTGAGAATGCAAAGAGTGTGCCAAACTGTCATTAAGCCAAAGAATGGCTACTTTGAAGAATCCACCATAAGAAATGTCTTTTTTTCTGTTTAACTCTTTTTTTTGGTTGCAACATAATTCCATGTGTTATTTCATATTTTGGATTTCTTTACAGTAATTCTACAATATGGATAAAAGTAAAACAAAAGAAAAACCTTTGAATAAGTATGTGTCCAAACTTTTAAATGGCTCTGTATGTCCAAGAAGCACAAGTAATGCAGTTAAACTCACTGTGAAACAGGATAGGCCTAAGCCAAAACTGTAATTTTATTTCAAAGCCAAACTTTCCAGCTACACTTCTCTATCCATGTGAACTGGCTCTGTGGGGCTGATGGAAAACTCTATGTCTTGCCCAGAGACATTAAAACTGATTACTCTGTCTTAAACTATTGGGATCTGTTCACATCTGTCACTTCATAAAAACCCAGTGTTCCACAACCACATGTAAACAGAGACATGGAGAGACGGAGAGAGACACTGAGAAAGAGAGAAAGGCAGAGGGAGAGACAAGCAATATAAACTTCTAAAACATAAACAGTACACACACTGAGGAAAACAACAGGAGAAATAATTACCAATCACACCTCATCAACACACATTCTAATGTGTTAGAGAAACAGACAGCGCCAGAATAGCAGACAGAGAGAAGGACGTCAGCTGACCTATAAAAATGTATTGATAAAACATGAGGCAGATCATCAGAACCACATTTAATGTTCTCCTGGTCAAGTTGTTGAATCTATCATATGAATGGTTCAAACAATGTATAGAAAACACTTACTTTCCAGTCCCCTTAAATAATATAATTAATAAAGTAAAGACAATAAGGACAACATAGTAATTGAGACAGTTTTGTGAATAAAAGGTGCAATAATATAGTGGCAAATCATTTATTTGCATTACATATCAATGGGTGGGAAAGAAGGGAATTTTAAATTGTGTATTAGTAATAGTAACTGAATCTGAGCAGTAATGATTGAATTGAATGAAAAAGGTGGGTAGCAGCAGTTATGAACAGTTTGAGTAGAGAACCTGAGTGAAAATGTGCCCTGCCACAGAGGTCACTTAACTGGCTGATCCCCAAAATGACCAAGTTGGCCATGTGATTGTTACTTCAACTTGTTCATCAGAAAGACCAGCGAACGAGTTGTACTGATATTTTCCATCTTAGGGCTATTGTCTACTGTGTTGCAGATGGATTGCATTGTGCTTCAGAACAGCCCTTATCCGTGGTATATTTAGGCAGTAAGGCATACGTGGGTGTGATATATGGCCAGTATACCACTGACATGCCATGTATTGCCATAGGCATAATGCATCATGGCAATACACCACAAATCCCTGACATGCCTTATTGCAATTGTATACTGTTTAAAGTAAAAAGTAATTATTTTGTCATATCTGTGGTATATGGTCTGATAAACCACAGCCTTGGCCAATCATTAACCAGAAGCCAAAATACACTAGCGCTGCAGCAACTAATCCAAAAAAATAGATAACGTCCATAATAATTGTTGGCAACGAATGTCACTATTGATTAGTTAGGTCTACACGAGACAGAGAGAAAAAAATACATTTTGAAAGATTTCAGCTCGTATTTGTTTTATAACTACTACCTACAGTCTTTTTAATGATGGCATTGTATAAGGAACAGCAAGAAAACGTTAATTTATTATAAATAAAATACTTTTATTTCTGGATTTTTTATGTGTAATAATCAACAAATTAATCGATTATCGAAATAGTTGTCAGCTGCAGCCCTCATTACAATTTCTTTTTCTTTTTAATGTAATCAATTATGAATTGAGTGTACAGCAAAACAAACTGTGGTGAAAGGGAGTAGGTATGAATGCTTTTTCAAAAGGCTCTGGATGTGGTCGACCCAGGTGCATGGATTACTCCTGGTGAGGTGCAGTACCTGTGGAGAAGAACAGTACAGTGTTGTCCCAGAGGCCCGTCTCCTCCAGTGCCAATGAGATGTTTCCCACTGCCTCATCCATAGCTGACACCATGCCAGCGTACAGCCTGCGGCTCTTGTCCTTTATGAAACTGTACGGGGTGATGTAGCGGTCTGGAACCTGGAGAGGTTCATGGACTGCTTGGAGAGCCACATAGAGGAAAAGAGGCTGCAAGACAAGCCAGACAGAGAATGTCAATGGGCCGCAAGAATCAGTAAGAGTTTTATTGCCAATTAAGTTTCACAACAAACTAGGATTTTTTTCTGTTTTGTTGGTGCAGGAATTATGTACAAAAGAAATGAAAAGCAAATAGCAATGGTGGACTAAGCATAAAAACTGTAGACTGAGCATTAATAAATTACAAAAAATAGAGTTTTTAAATGTACAAAATATGTAAGTTGCAAGAATTGTCCAGTTGAGGGTCGTGTGAGTATATGGGAAGTGGGCTCTAGTCAGTTTGACTCCTGGTTCATGTTTGGCTCCAGGGTCATGTTCATGTTTTGCTCCAGGGTCATGTTCATGTTTTGCTCCAGGGTCATATTCATGTTTTGCTCCAGGGTCATGTTCATGTTTTGCTCCAGGGTCATGTTCATGTTTGACTCCAGGGTCATGTGTTCATGTTTGACTCCAGGGTCATGTTCATGTTTGACTCCAGGGTCATGTTCATGTTTGACTCCAGGGTCATGTTCATGTTTGGCTCCAGGGTCATGTTCATGTTTGGCTCCAGGGTCATGTTCATGTTTGGCTCCAGGGTCATGTTCATGTTCGGCTCCAGGGTCATGTTCACCTCTCACCACAACAGCTCTTGTGGTGAGAGGTTTTGGTCCTGATAGACCTCAACCTTCTATCAAACTTTGCTGCTTGCCTTCGTGTCCTGGAGGTGCGTAGGTCTTCAACAAGGTCATTACACATCACGGCAGCAAACATACGTGTGAGTGTGTGTGTGTGTGTGTGTGTGTGTACCTTTTCTGTGTTGTGCTTAGCAATGATGCTGGTAACCCTGTCAGTAAACAGCTGAGTGGAGTAGATGTCCGTGTATCCGGTAGCAACCTCCTCCCCGTCTCTCAGGTCCAGGGCACAGCGGGTCACATTCAGGGGAGGGACGTGGCTGCAGCGTTGGTGAGTGTAGTAGTCCTCACTGCCTGTCAGATAGCCTGGGGTTGGGGTGGAACATGACAAAACCTTCAGGAAACAGAACTGGCATCAGTGCCTCTCATTAGCAGGATATCTGGTGGTGTCTCTTGTTACACAGGGCTGTGTGTAGCAAGGCCTTGCAACATCCTGATTAAGACATCACAGAAAGCAGAATAACTCTTGTTACAGTGTAGTGATTTAAGTTTAGAAACAGGGGATATTTGAAATAAATCCAAGGCTTACACACAAAGACATGTAATTGGGCGAAATAAGCAAAAACCTGGAACACTGAGCAATGGAAAGAAGAACTGTCTCGTATGACAACTGTCCAGGAAAAAACTGATCTGTTCTGAAGGCAAGGACCTGACTTCTCATTAGGTCCTCTATCTTGATACATTTTTAGGTGTTTCCATAACACCTAAGAGTAATTTTTAAGCACTTATGATCAGTGGGTGTTTGCCAGTAGCAACCTAAAGAGATGCACATTCTGTGTGTGACAACCTACCAAAAAAGGAGTCAAACCCTCTTCGTGTTGGCAGGCAGTCTTTCCGGTACATGCCCAGGTGCCACTTGCCCACCATGTGGGTAGCATATCCTGCCTCTCTCATTAGCTGTGGCAGCAGTTTCTCATCCAGAGGAACACAGTATGGCTGGCATGGCCAGATAATCTGGTGCTGCATGCCTGTGTGGATCTGTCAATCAAAGCCAGGTGGAAGATATTTGTTGACGATGTTATCCAATAATGGTATAGCGTGACAATTATACCGGAAGTGTTTTTTCCAGCCACTTCCTGCAATTTGTGAAGCATAAACTGCAGTAGCCTATTAGTCTATACAACGACAGTGTAGCTGTAGTAAAGCGAGCTTCAACACTTGCTGCCAGCTCTGCGGGGTTTCTGGCTGGGTGTTGTGTAAAAGCACTTTGTGACAATTGCAGATGTAAAAATTGTTTTATATATACATTTGATTCATTAATTGACATCTCAACTAATTCTTTCTTCATTTTATAGTCGTATTTTGAGAAAACGAAGATCGATAAATAGAGCATCAGTTGACATATGCCAGTCTGCACACCTCACCTGATATCTACCGGTCATAAGTTGGTTCCTGGAAGGTGTACATAAGGGTTGAACGTAATAATTCTCCAGTCGGACCCCTTTAGCTGACAGTTTGTCCAGATTTGGTGTATTGATCTCTGAACCGTGGTAGCCAACATCGTTCCATCCGAAGTCGTCTGCTAAAATAAAAACTATGTGCGGCGACTTTTGACACACTAAAAGCAGGGGACATGATAGAAAGATGATTGCCGTTGCAATCATATAACAAGTAAATTTTACAAATGCCATTTTCCGAGGGAAAATAGAGCGTTATTTCATTAACTCCAAAATAAAAGTAAAAAGGTAAACAATTAAGGAAGTAGTGCAATATCTAGATCTGTAGTGGCAGCTACGCCTACACGACAGTCGAATGAAGCATGATGTAGGTTGCATACCTAGCGAACAAGCTTGCAAACGTAAGTTATAAAGCAACAGATCATATGATATCAATTATTTTAGTCAGGAAATAAACGCTGTCTTCTAAGTTGAATGTTTTTGCTCCTCAGACAGTAACCAATCAGATCAGATGACTGTAGGTCACGAGTTAGTGTTCTTATATGGGCATGTCAGGAAAGGAAATACTGTCCGCTACCTTGGTAAGGCTGCAGGAAGATGCACTGTATTGTATCTGGTTTAATTGTTTGAGTTTTATTCTTGGCTGTATTGTATATTGTTTTATATTGTTAAAGTGATGGTAAGAAACAAAAGAAGGCCTAATACTTTACAAAATGTATATTTGTCATTATAATTATACATTTGAGGGTGAAGAAAAATTCCAATACTTATTTTTTTATTTCACTTAAATAATTTCTTCCGAAGTTTTCTGGTGATTTGTCCGTAGTTGGTTACTGTTATGTCGTGTAATGGAGATACATGTGATACTCAAAGTCAAGATAACAAATAGTTCTCTGTACTGTGAGAGAAGTGAAGTATACTGTCATTAGTAAAACACATGACAACACAGAACCCAACTTGGCATTGGCTTTAATTAGCCAAATAAAACAATTGTACTAAATCATGTAAACAGTTCCCTTTTGTAATTGCTGTATGTTAATTCATTTGTGCTACCTTGTGCTTATTTATTTATTTATTACATCTGTAATATGCCCACCACACTTTAAAGACTATAAGGTTAACGCAAAGCATGGTAACAGTTTAACTTTCCAAAATACTGTTGTAGCAAGTAAAGCAGCATATCTTGTATTTAGCCCGGATTCAAGACACAAACCAAATTTATCATCACTCTGAGTAATTACAGCACTACATTATTATGTCCAGAAGCCCCCATTGGAACCAAAAGCTGAGCCCTTATTAACACATTCTGGGGTGCTTTATCTGCTTCCTCCTCACCCAGTGACCAAAGGAAAGGAAAGAGGATATTCTTATTTTTACTTCACAGTCAAAATCTCCATCTCAAATTCAACCATATTCTATAGTACTCTGAAAACACAGTGTAGGAAATAGGGCATCATTTGAGTATTGCTCATCAAACGTTTTTCTCTTTATAACAGCCACATTGTGTCCACTTCACAGTTTGCTTGTTTGGTGTCAGACATTCCGTTTGTAGACCTGGATTCCTGGATTATCATTTGCACTGTTAGCTTACTGTCAACATCTGAAAGAGGGTCATCCTATCTGGACCCAGGACTTGTACTGGTTCTCAGCAGATTCTCCCTTCGTCCACAGTGTCTAGGGACTGCTCTTGGCTTTCTTTTGAAGCCGTGTCCTAGTGGGTTCGGTAAGGACCAGAGGCTCCTGTGCCACCACGGCAGGGTACTTCTTCCCCAACAGTTCCACCTCCACCTTCTGGCCCACAGAACACAGCTCCACTGGCAGGTAGGCAAATGCCAGGCTCTGCTTGGTGCTGTAGCTGTAGGCCCCAGATGTAGTATTACCAACCACCTGGGAGCAAAACAAGGACACGGTATTGTTATTTTCTGTAGAAGGGTTGCAGGAATGTACATCCTGGTCGGTGACCGTTTCGCAGGCACAGAATTCTGCTCACCTTGCCATTGAGCCAGACAGTCTCATTGCCCTCTGGGTCAATGTTGTCCGTGTCCATGGTGATGTATGATAGCTTTCTCTTCAGACCATTAGCTTTGATCTCCTGCAATGCTGCCTTACCAATGAAGTCTGCATGCTGGAGACAGACAGGGAGAAAGTTATTACGAGTATGTACAATGTGTTCATTCATAGGATTTATTTATAGTAATGGCATGTAGAAATGTGAATATGCAGAGTCGATATACTGGCTACACAATCTCCATATAAGCTACGGTTTTGCATAGGTATAGACCTGTTTGACATTAAAAAAAAAAATTTGAACACAGAGGCTGATGGGTAAACAGCAGTTGTTCACCTTATTGAGTTTGATGAAGTAGTCCAAGCCAGCTTCTAGAGGGTTGGTATCACAGTTCATCTGATGACAGACAAAAGCATCCATCTAACATCCACAAACCACTTCAAAAGGGGAGTGTGTGTGTGTGTGTGTGTGTGTGTACCTCTGCACCCCAGCCTCTGAAGCCCTTCTCCAGCCGTAGTGATGACATGGCATAGGTACCAAAGTTGTCAATGCCCATGTCCTGCCCTGCTTCCATGATAGCCTGGTATACTGTTGCCATGTCCTTCTGAGGAATGTACAGCTCCCACCCAAGCTCACCTGAATCACAGTCAGTTCAGCTCTCAAAGCGCTCACATGCAACACATGTATACATAAACATTTGTGAGCTTACACACACACACGCACGCGCACACGCACGCGCACACGCACACGCACGCGCACACGCACGCGCACACGCACCTGTGTAAGATATCCGGATCGCTCGGAGGTCAATGCCAGCCAACGTAATGGGTTTGCAGTGGAGGAACTTGAAGCTGGCGTCACTCATATCTTCCTGTGTGAGTCTCTGAAGAACGTCTCTAGTCTTTGGTCCGGCCACACCCAACACCCCGATGTCGTCTGTCACGTTAGAGATGTCTACATCATACAACCCTTCCACCGCCTCTCTCTCTATCCACCTGGGACCAGTCTTTGTGTTATACTCTTACAATGCCATCAACAACTATTGGGACAATGCATTTAGCTTGCTTTTTGCTCAATCCTCCATAAGTACAGATTCACAGCTTTTAATAACTGAGTCTTTATGTACATGTATCAAGTCTCGATTCTCCTTGAGTTTGATGCATGTCAACATCAGAACCAAAGTAGTGCCAATGAAAGTCAAAGAAGCCATTATCAGTATGAAAAGAAACCTATTAGAAACATAGACAAAATCTTGGCCTTACCAAAAACATTAGTTTGGAAAATCATTAAAAAAGAAGGAAAGCAGTAGTGATTTCAGCCTTCACAAACAGCCTGGTAGGCAGGTGAGGACATCAGATGCTTCACTGCATGGTACAAACTTCTAGATAGCCACAAAAACAGAACTGCCAGTGTAAACTTTGCTTAAAAGTATCTAAAAAGGTATTGTTGATGGACAAGACCAAGATGAACATATATATGTGATGACAATAACATATTGAGAATAATCTGCTCAATATCTAGATCATAAAGGGGGTGCTATAATTTCACATGTATGGCTGCACCAGTAATTGGCTCACTTTTCTTCATTAATTATGTAATTGCTGAGAGCAGCAGAAGGAATTCTAATGTGCACAGAAATATCTTGTCTCTCTCAATTCATTGGACAAAAATACAGTGACCCTAAATGTACTGCCTTAGGAACTATTTTCTTCAGAGCCAAAAATAATTTAGTCTTAGAATGATCAAGTCTATCTCCAATATAAATCCAAATGAATATTTGGATTTATTTGCTGAAGTTGAGACAAAGAGCAAAGAGGATAAATGTGTCAGAAACAACCACTGATTAAGGCTGCAGTACAGATCTGGCAGGGCCAAGCCTGAGAAGACAGGAAGTATCAGTGTGTCCGTTTGTCACACAGTTCTGTCAATTCTTGCATATTAAGAATATACAGCCAATACTAAACATTGGTGCTAAATTTGGACATATTAATCATACAAAACCTGTAAAGCCCTAAAACAGGAGGAACGATGCATAATATTCAAATGTTGTAATGTCTAAATAGTGAAACCAATATGTAATAGCCTCAAATAAAAGTTGACAATCTATACTTTAACCTCATAGTATTTCTTTGACTTCCAACCCAAACAGTACAGACCCAAAAGAAGAAAAAAATGTTTTACATTTCGCACTTTTAGGAACTCAGAAAAGAATAGAAACACCCGTGCAATTAAAATTCAACTAATTATTTTCTTCAGTATAGACACTTCTTCTCATTCAGGTATATTAGTGTAGGGCTGTTGCAAAATCCTCATCATCACTCTAAGTTAATCGGCCACCCCAGCCTGCATATAAGCACAAAGGTCAGTGTAATTCTGTAACCAATAGGGGGCAATATACAACTATTCCTCATGGGGGGTGAGTAAGAGAAAGGAAGAGAGAGAGATTTTTTATGTGCTGTGTCTCTTGGAGGGCAGATCAGGGATGTTACTTTAACAGCAGCTGTGAGAGGTTTGATTACCTAATTAAGTTATATTTAAACAAAAACACAAGAGGGGGAGTGGTTCGTCCAATATTCCACCAGTAAGTGCTATTCTTAGAGAAACCTCAAATATCAATACACGAAACAACAAAATGGAACCAAGTTCTAGGGGGTGGATATTCTATACGCATTCACTTTTCCTGGCAAGGATATAAGGAGTGATTTCCAAAATGTCACATTTACTTTTAAATAATGGGGATTATTGTTTTGTAAGTTTCATTGCCAGATATGCATTTTTGTCTGTGGATATCTTGAATTAGGAGCTTCTATAATCAAGACAGGTCCAATATTTGTAGAGGCATTAATTAGCTTTCATTCCAATTGATCCTGTAGCCAGAAAAGGAACCAAACAGAAATCACACTTAGTATAGCTAGTATACTAGATTGGGGGTTAGCTACATATAGAACCTTCACCAGTTAAGTGTGCCCTCACACAGGTTGACCCTTGGGATTTCCTGGTAAGACAAGCGATGTGGGAATGGCTTAGCAAGGAGGCCGGTGAAAGTATTCTGCAGGCTTGAACTTGAATCTGTTGGGATTTGTTACAATGACAGGTCTGTAGATTCAGTTGGACACTACTAAATTGGGTATGGAAAAAAGGGAGGTAAAAAAAAAATATAATAGTGATAAAAAAGTAACAACATTCATTCAAACCCAGTTTTGTCCCTCCATCGGTATTAAATCGAGGCCACAATAATTGGTTGTTGAGTATTCTTGCTTAAGGCTTCTTATATTCAACTGTTATGTCATAAACTCTTCTCCAATATGACATTTCTGCAGGGTCGGACTGTCAGTTACCTGAGGTCGTGCAACTCTGACCCGGATCCCGTGATGAGGAGGAACTCTCCAGGTGCATTCTGGGTAATGGTGACCTCAGCGTAGACTCGACCAGTAGGTGTCAACATGTGACTGATGTTAGTAAGACCCACCTGACAGCGGAATAAGAAACATCAATATATAACTAACATGTAACAAACTTTACACAGCCACCTGTGCCCAGCAGGGATACAGTGACGTAGGGAGTTGTCTATGGCAGGAGGCTTTTGCCTGGTCTAAAACAGTTAGTCCCTATTGCTTAGTAATACAGTGAAGTTGAGATATAGAAGCACAATGAATATTAATACTGTAAGATGGGTTATAGAAGCACAGTGAGTATTAATACCATAAATTGGATTATAGAAGCACAGTGAGTAATCACACTTTGATTTGTCACATTTGATATCGTATAATCCTTACCTTCGGCATAGTGTTGGCAAACAGTCTGTCCAGCAGCTTCTGAGAATCCTTCCCTTTAACTATGAACTTTCCAAAGGGTGTCAGATCAATGACCCCAACCTTTTCCATCACCAGCTTGCACTCCCTCCCAACTGGCCCAAACCAGTTGGTACGCCTGAAGCTGGGCCTGGGGAGGGACAGAAAGTATGGTGAAAGTATTTACTGACACAGATTAATTAATCTAAAACTGAATTCAATTTCACAGAAAGGGAGAATCTATGCTCAGTAAAGAGAGTGAGGAGATATGCTGGTTAAGAGTTACTTTGTTAGTCCTGGCAGTGACTAGCCTATGTTGCATCACTGAGTCCAGTGGCTGTTTGTAGTTTAACACAAGGGAAAATATCATGGCTATTGTCTCATAAAGAAATTCCACAGGTGGTGCTAAATTCCCTGAGCCAGTAAAATGCCTAGTCACTAGTTGTTATGTAGCCAACTAGATGCCAACATTAAATTGAAGTTGGCCAACTGGATCCTAACCCTGAGATTAAAAAGGCCAACTGGAACCTTTCCCTGAGTTTGATAGCCCAAACCGCGCCAGCTCTTAAAACAGAAGACTGACGTCAGAGTAATATTAGTCTCTATAAAGGGTATTGAACAGTAGCTAGGGGGGATTTATTTCCCCAGGCATTACATTTGAAGACATTTCTTTTGAAGATCTCTCTAAATGGTTCTACTGTGCTAGGTAAAGGAACGGTTATATAATATAAAATAATAATGCAATGTAACAATTCAATACAGTTAACTACTCTCTTTCAGGGGAAGGGGGGAGCTTCCACTGCCAGCTATCCAGCCTTTCACAATGTCCCCCCTACATTCAACAGTCAAACATACACTAACGAACATTTGTACCGGGACCAAACCCCAGTGCTAAACAGACAGAGTAGGGTTAGAAATTCATCAGGGTCGTCTCAAAAACAGGATGCTGTGAGTTTCAGGCTCAACAAATTGTGATGTACAAGCCAGGCACACAACTGCCAAATGTCTTGAAATCACATTAGGCTTGAAATACAGATGTAGGCATACATGCTATAACACATTAACCTCACTGCCAACTTCCTTCAGTACTGTCCACTGACATCCAGTCCAGGTGACTGTCTAGTAATAGTAGGAAGCAACAGCTAATAGTAATACAAGTTGTTAGAAGTAGTAGTAGTTGTAGTTAGCAGAAGTAATAGTTAGCATTTGATAGTTGTAACTGTAGTTAGTAGTGGATAGTTGTAATTGTAGTTAGTAGTGGATAGTTGTAATTGTAGTTAGTAGTGGATTGTTGTAATTGTAGTTAGTAGTGGATAGTTGTAATTGTAGTTAGTAGTGGATAGTTGTAATTGAAGTTAGTAGTTGTAGTCCTAGTCACAGTAACTGAGGATCCATGTGTCAGGGAATAATACATAATTACACTGTAGATTATGGGAACTGGTTGTTTAACTACTAAGTTAATGGTGTATCAGATAAAAAACACACTGATTTAGAATGACCGGAAACTGTTTGTGGTATGAAGTTACGATTATACAGTGTAATTAAGGCGGTTTGCAAATTGGACAAAAGATTGAAAGGATGTTTTACACTTGGTGGAAGTTTGATAGTGTCATACTTGGTTTTAATCACTGAATTGCTGTCTTACTTGTAACCGACCTCATCTCCAGGCTTATAGAACCAGTGAGGCTGTTCCCAACCGGCATGGAAGCCCATGGAAGCTTTCCCCTTGAGCAGGTCATACACACCACTGGTCCGCTGGGTCGGTCGGCCTGCAAAACGTTCCTCTTTAGGGTGCCCCACTGAGAGGGAGAAAGAGAGAGAGTATGAATGGAAATAGAGGGGGCAGGGAGAAAAGTTGACAGTGGCAGACAAAAACCTTCGAGTCAATAAATAAAACATACTTAAGCCAGTGAAAAAGCATCAGATTGACTGAAAGCCTACCACCCCCGTTCCATGCCCAGGCTCCACCACAGAACTAATGCCAGAGTACTGCTCACCCACGTTGTTGAAACCATAAGACTCTCTGGCTTTGGCACACATGTAGGGCACTGTGGTCCATTTGCCGTAACGGTTTGGGTCACACTCAATGAGGTCGAAGGGGGGTTCGCCTGTAATGATCCAATCACTGAGGAACTTCCCAATGCCACCAGCGTGGATCACTCCGTACCTGAGACAGACAGGCCAAATGAATAAGGAGTAGTTGTAGTCTTTTTAGCTAGTATGTATCGTTTATCCCCCACAGTATACTGAGTGGGGAGGAAAGGATCCTAAAGACAGAGCAATTCAAAGTTTCCTCGTTACCCAAAGCCGATGGCAGTCCAGTAGTTGCGTGCTCCCTGGTGTGGGCCGACCATGGGCAGGAGGTCAGGGGTGTAGGTGATCGGACCGGACACCACGTTGATGATGTCAGCATTCTTCAGCACAGGCACCAGCTCCATGGCCATCTCCACATGTTCCATGATACGGTCCAGGTCTGACTCAAACAGTTCCTTACCGAAACCTGGGACACACACAGACACAGGAGTACAAAACAGAATGTATGTGTGTGTGAGAGAGTGGGTGCATGCAAGACAGATAGAGATCGACAGACAAACCTGGTGGTACTCCATCTCTGACCCAGGAGTCTTGCAGTACCATTTTGTCCTCTCTCTCGTAGGGTCCAAACAGCAGGCCATCTCTCTCCTGTCTCAGGTAGTATGAGCCCTCTAGATCCCTGATCACTGGAAGCTCTGTCTTGAGAGCCTTCACCTAGTAACAACAAACATAACTATGTGTTCCAGTGTAACTGACTGAACAATAAAAGCTTAATAGCAGCTTAAAACATTCAAATACAAGTAAATGATTACCTCAGGAACTGTTGCTGTGACAACATACTGGTGATGGACAGGAATAGTGGGGTGCTCAAAGCCAATCAGCTGGCCTACTTCTCGAGCCCAGAACCCTGTTGACCAAAGAACAGTAACATCACTGTATGGAAAGTGTAATGAGGAATTTGGGAAGACCAAGAAGCAGGTACCACGCAGACAGAGACAGAAGGTTCTAAACAGCCATTAATGGACTGAATCTCTCTTGACTACAAGACCAAACATGACCAGACTTACTTAAGAACAGAACATGAGGAACACATGAGAACCCCAGTGCGGACAAGCCAGATGTTCAAGACATGAAGACACTGCTGCCCAGGAAGTGGTCAACCACAGTAGGATGCACCTTGATACAACAGGGGCCAATCACACTGGCCTATTGTTACGTAGTCTTGGTGGCAACCACATGCTGACAAATATTTTTCCCTCACCCAGTATACCTCAGAATTATTTTCTATTTTCTTACACTTTATTACTCTGAATTTTATATGAAATTTCCAATTCTGTAATATAACATTACTAGGTCCATTTTAACACACTGAAGTATACTCATTATTAAATAGTACTAACATAAGTGGTTTCAAAATTATGGTGTAGTTGCCTATTTATTCTTAAGCATTTTTTTTATTCATGTGATACACTCATGCTGCAATGGTATGGTGTACCCCTACTGTTTTCCCGGGGTGTTGTCCTGGACCGCACCAGTAACTTTCACCCCAGGTTAAAGCCCGCCACATAAACACTAGTTATTTAGCAGAGACTGTTTGTCTGTGGCTCTAGAACCATGGCTCCACAACTAAGACATAGATAGACAGACTACCAGTTGATTCGCTTTAGAGAAAATGTTTAGTCACATTCAATGGATGGAAGGTTATTTCTGATTTAATCATCAAAGGCTTCATTTTCATAAAGGCCTGCAGCTAATAAGAAGAAAAACAGACCAGTCATAGTCACTATGTTCACAGGATTGTAGATACACCCACAAAACACAACACCACAGTACCTGTCACCTGACAAAGACAAATGCAAACAATCAAATAAATTATGTCGAAGAATAAAGTGTGCATGTGACAGTAATCTAACATGGTTGGGTAGCAAGAAGTAGGCTATTTCTCCAGAATGCCCACCTTGTGTTTTGTTTGAAATATACAAAAAAACATTCTGCCGATTCTGTAGTCATATATGGCAGAATGTTGTGTTCCGACAAAACTGAAATGGTACTTTTTGGAAACATTCCGTTCTCGCAAGACATCTTGCTCTTTCACCAGCAAGATGAGCTACTCAGGAATGGAGGAGCCCCCAGTGCTAGCGAGAAAACACCACAGTCAGACAGCTTTGAACAAACCTGGACTGAACGCCTTCGTTGACCTTTTCCAGCAATGTGCCAGCAGTGTTTGGAAGGTGATGCTACCGTAACATCTTCAGCAACAGTGTTGAACTGAAGTTAAACCTGATGATAACGCATTCTCAAAGTCACTCTCAAGATTTTCCGTTAAGAACGAATAAGAAAAGAAAAGAGAACTGGTATAAGCTTGCATTGGTCTTGAAAGGCTGACTGCAGAGTGATTTCACTGTTCAGGCAAAGACCGTACAAGAGCATGTGACAATCATCTGAAATGGGAACTATACCAGTGTGTTTTGTGTTCCATAGATGTTGTGATTGGAAGATTGCTGTTATAATCCCCTCTCTCTCTCTCTCTCTCTCTCTCTCACACTCTCTCTCTTTGTGTGTATACATTTGTGTGAGGGAAATTTCAATGTCACATTTGCCCGATGCAACTGGACCTGGCTTTCAGTGCTGTCACTTCGTTGAAAAAAAGGCAGATGGTAGTTTTGAATAAAGTTGTGTGTGTATTGTCACCGTTTTGCATGTTCAACAGGTGGGATAGTCACACATACACACACACACCCACCAAATTCTCTATGGAGCCAAGGTTATGTGGTGGTGTTGGGAGAAATGCCAAAACAGACAAGGCCAGTGCTGTGGCCAGACAACATGATACACAGACAGACTGACAGTTGGGCAAGCAAGCATAAGAAGAACAATACAGAATCTGTGGTCACTATACTTGAGAGAATATTATTCCCTGACCCAGCAAAACAGAACTAACTGGTTTCAGCCCTAGTTTGAAAGCCTGGGTGGACCTTTTACTGGGGTGTAATTGTCCTGCTCTGCTTTAGGCTCCATTAGTACTACAGGGCACAGAGCCAACAGGATGAAAACCGATGCTTCGGGGGATACAAGGACCGTGGTGCCTGACAGTGGTTTGTCAATAGTCAACATGATGAATCGATAAGAAGGTGTAGTGCTTTCTAAAGACGGGGCGGCTACACACAAAAGCTGCGGGTAAACATGCTTCCTGCAGAACTTTATTTCAGCCCTGGAACAGCTGATCCTGGGAACCACGGGTTCGTTGAATCAGATGTGTTAGAAAAGCAACTGCCCGCACGCCATGTTACTCTGTATTGTAGCTCCGCAGGACGATGGGGTGTGACGGGGTTAGCGTTGGTGTTGAGGGAGGACGGCAGGGAGAGATGGAGCGGGGTAAGTGTAGGACTGGACAAAAAAGGAGAGCTGGAATGAGGTGCGTGTGGGAGTCGAGGAAGGGAGAGAAGGAGAAACTGAAGTCGTTGAGAATTGCTGAAGCAGCATTTCAGTATCTGCTTTCACAGAGTTATTTTCGAATCCCGCAATACCAGCAAGCACAAATGATATACCTTCCTCTACTCTGCATGGCACGGGGTTAACCCCCGACGACCCCACACCCACCACACAACATATACTGCAAGACAGACCATATGGACCGAGGGTTGGGCTGAGATTCGTATTACATAATTAAGCAATAAGGACAATATATTGCCAATATATTATGGCTAAATACTGTTCTTTGGCACATTGAACCATTTCTCATGAGCAGTTGAACGTGGTATGCTCGCGTACTTCTAATCTTATGCTTCATAAAACGTGTTGGGAAGAGGGTGAGGGTAGTAAAATTACCCTGGCATAAAGCGAGGTGCATGATCTTCTACCAAAATCCCCCCTGCCGAAAAACAACTCCCTCCCCCTCAAAACAGATCAAATTCACACAATCCATGCACAAGTGGAAGTATAAAGGAATCACAGACTGCAAGGAAACAGCAGTCAGCTGTGGTAAATTGACAATACACCACATACCCCCAACATGCCTTCTTGCAATTATGAACTAATTTCTAACAAAATTAGAACCGTAAACAGTTGTAATGTCATACTTGCAGTATACGTTCTCATATACCACTGCTTTCAGCCAATCAGCATTCAGCATTTGAACCACCCAGTTCATAATTAAATATATCCTTCCAGTTGCATGTATAGAGAGAAAGAAATTCAAGTGGGCTTTGCTGGAACAAATTTTTTCCTCACCAGGGAACAGCATCATTATCATTCCAGGGTTATTCTCATACAGCCAAACAAAGCTTTGAAAATGTTTTTTTACTCAACCACTAACCGCAGTCGTAAAATAAAGCTGAGATACTTCACTGATTCAAGGAGCAGATTTAAATGGTTTAGTAGCTACTGTTTGAGTACAACCAAGAATGTTCTGATAAAGAGAAGCCAAAACTGAACACTCAGATATACTCTGTGCATCTGTGTTTTTGTGTTTGTCTGAAAACTGCATAAATAGCAACTTAAACAATCTCGAGGCAAATTCCCAACACAGGGCATGTATGCACTGTACTATTTTGCCTTTATTGTACAGCTATACATTCCACTTGTTACATACATATACGTATTACTTGTAAATACTTGTAAATATTCTTCCATCTTCTATTTGCACTTCTGGTTAGATGCTAACTGCATTTGGTTGTTCTGTACTTGCTTGTACTGTACAATGCCAATTTTCTATACCATATGGAGGCAATATAAATTACTGCATTGGTCCCATTCTTTAAATACAGTGTCCAATTGGGTTTTCTAATAACAACAACCTTTTCACTTTGCTATGGGACATTTACATTGTCTGCCAGACTAATGGGATTCATTTGGCCCAAGCGGCCATGTTTCACTATCATTGTTGATGGTTTGCAAAGGACAAAGCTGCTATGCTCTCATCTGCTGTGAGTTACTCAGTAACATACCTGACCCACACAAACACACAAAAACACCAGACCCAAACAAACACCCCCACAGGTCAGGTGAATGTAGTGCTTTTCTTGATGACGTCAAGCACAAACCTACTGTCTGTTCATCAGCTCCCGTATAAATAGTGTAGTCTGATGCAACCTGTGCATTGAAACAGCAAATAATGTCTGTCTTGATGGTGTTGTAGCTGTTGTGATCCCTCAATGCTTGCATTCAAGCACTACGCATTCTAGTATTCACAATAAAACATGGAAAGAGAATGTATCCCGTTTTCATGAAATGTTAAATTACACCAATTCATTAAATCAAGTTGAGTTGACAAAACGTATTAATGTTATATTGTTGGGATATTCAGAATCATATGATTTGTCTAACAATAAGCTAACATAAGGTGTGATGTATGTTATTACAAATGAATGAGAAAGAAAAGGCTCACAGAAATGTTTCTTCTCCAAGACAAACATTTTATCTGGCACCAAAGCATTACATATCCTCGGAAGAGGCGTACGCCAGCTGCTGCTCTGTGATAGGCTAAAACTAGGACGGTTGGCCTGTTTGGATAG
Source organism: Esox niger (assembly GCA_016801105.1). Lineage (NCBI taxonomy): Eukaryota > Metazoa > Chordata > Actinopteri > Esociformes > Esocidae > Esox > Esox niger. The sequence continues at coordinate 39,680 of JACXGJ010000774.1, read as the reverse complement.
GCTGATGAAGGACCCAAGTTTCAGGGGCCAGGAAAGACCCACAATATTAATGGCTTTAGCAAAGCCAAGGCAAACTTACAGCGTGCTATACTCCTCCTTTTCCAGAGACTCAAAGAATGGAGAGCACGAACTGCTTAAGCAGCTGCAAGGAGTCAGTTATGCAAGCAAGTATGATAATGGAGACATGGCAACGCAGTTATAGCAGCATTCCAACAGGCATCTCTGTCAATCTACTACATTGAGAACCTAAATGCGAAATGCATTCGGCTCAACCTCCTGCATTGCACACAGACAAACATCTCAAGCTACAAACTACAACCAAACTATTCCAACATAGGGTGGTGCTGTGACGTGGCAGATCTAAAATAAGCTCTGGACAGAGGTAAAGATTTATCTACAAAACTAGTACTGCAGGAATTTTCCACAACACGTTGAATGAAAAGCCAAAGAGGGAGTAACAGAATGTAATTTTATAAACTACTATATTGACCTATATAATCAATCCATTTATTTGTGCCTATAAAACACACTGGCTTAGTAAAAAGTATCTCTGTAAATCCAACGTAGAGGGGTGGTTCTAACAAATGTTACTATTGGCCCACAAATATCAGCACTGTTATTTGGCTTTGATGACCCATTGGTATTGGCCAGCTGGCTTGGAATGGAACATGAGTGTTGCCACTCCTAAACAGCTGGGTTCTTGTCCACTATCCACCTTGAAGCATCACTTCAGTCATAATCCCATTATACATAGCAACATCTGCACCTTTGAGCCCTTTAAAGAAGTGTGGGAAAAACACGACCTTCCTAGAAATTACTTATGACACTTAAGAAGAAGATTGGAAAGAAGAAAACCTGTGGCGTTGACTATGCGGTTAGCTCTGATAGTTCCATGCGGGGTCTGGACATCCCACTTCCCATCCCTGGTGGGGGTGAGTCCAGAGACCGGGGCTGGGTTGTAGATCTGTGCTCCGTACATACGGGCTCCAGCAGCCAGGGCCATGGTCAGAGAGTAGGGGTCAATATGACCGTCTCCTGGATTATAAAGACCTGCAAGCACCTGGGAACAATGAACATTAAGGTGGAACAATCAGCCGTTTTACTACATTCCAGAAATAATGCAAACAGACAAATATTTATTTACTAAATTTCTGAAATATCAAATGTATAGTTTAAGCCACAAATCTAACTTGATAACAAATTACAAGTAAGATATTGTTGGCAAACCGATTTATGCTGTTCAATACATGATTCATATCCTTCAGTAACATATTGCTTGATACTCTAAGTATTGTTTAGGTTATAAATTAAAGACCGGTAAAATTGTTTACTGTCTTCAGACATTGGGGATAAACTATTTCAGTTTCAATACCACAATTTTTTCTTTCTTTTTACATTTTGCATTTTAAAAACCTGTTCATGCAAATATAGTTAAGCTAGATGGGGCAGTGCACAGTAATCAGTCAGACTACTTGAGTTCCTACTGGCTGCTTTGTAGCAATGTGCTTTCACTCTTTGCAGTGTTGTTGATCTAGCAACCTCTTGGTCACTGGACAAATGCTTTAAACATTATGCTAAGTTTGGCAGGTGCAGATTCTTTTCAGATTTACATTTCATTGTTAATAATGATGACCTACACCATGATCCAGAGTAGGGCTGTAATGACATTAGCACATTTAATGTATCCATTTATAGGCACTACAACATTTATAATTAGAATATTAAGGATTTCTATTCATACTTTACCATATTCTCATTTCTACATTATTTGAAATTACTTCTTTTCACTCTTGTCATGTATAGTTTGTATTTACTGTTTTTTTTTTGTTTATATATATCTTCATTACTATGTAGATGTAATGTGACACATCACAACATCCTTGTTCAGAAGGACGCATCTTATTCGATGCATTTGACAAATAAAATAATTTGAAATCAGATTTACTTGCACAAAATTGCTGTCCCCTCACAAAAGCGACAAGGTGTTGGTCGTATATGTCCTCATACCGTTCTGGGTAAGGGTCCTTTTGACACCAAACCCAGCACTGGCATGTGTGGTTAACATTTGGCCTGGTTGCAAAATAGGTGCTAATTCTGTTTAGCAAACTGTAGGCACTTTCATTTGTTGATGGCTCTCTTAAATGTAAACTTTACAAATACTGTTTTGGTATGGTGCTGGAGTCTAATTGTAGATTTGGAGACTTAGTGACCTCAAGAAGCAACCAGGCTTTGTAAATGTTCAACAGTGGCTTTTGTATTCTTCTTTGCTTTGAGAACCATCATGCATTCCCCATTCTGTCAGATGATGAATGGATTTGAAATCATAATTATACTTCAGTGAAACAGCAAGGGGTCGCCATGGAAACCCATTATATAATTACTTAAAAACATTAAAACTATACTATGGAAGTAAATGTGCATGTTTGTTAGCATCCATGGAGGAAAAAGGTTCCACAAGGCTCCTTCACCAGGTCAAGGTCAGATCAGGTTGTGTTGTCTTGCCTACTTCTTTGGGAATTTATATAGCTCAGGAAAAAGATTCAGAGACCACTACACTTTTTCGGTCTTTTCCAAAAAGTTTTGAGTGAGGAACAGAAGCGTTTAATTTCCAGTGGTCTCTTAATTTTAACCGATCAGTTCCTCACACAAACCTTTCCTCTTCGACTTTTTTGGAAAGGAAAGAAAAAGGTGCAGTGGTCTTTTTTTTCAGAGCTGTGTATTAAAGAAGTGAAGATTATGTTGAAATTGTAGTTTTCTAAATGTCTCTACTATTCAATTATTACTATTAGAGGTGCCAAAAGTCACCACACAATACATTATTTAGAAAGAATTACATAATACAATATAAATATAACTTCATTATACATCCAGGATGGGCATTTTATTTGGCTTCCTGCAAATTAAAAATGTTTTGTTTTTACAATATTTTTATCAATTGTTTAATGTGAGCTTAAGCTGATGAACCAATAGCCTTTTTTGGTTATAGTTGCTAAGAGATTCAATAATTCTGAAGGGCACCGTATGTTAAAATAATTACCACTAATAGCAAGAGTTCATTCAGATAATCTATTATGAACTTCCTACATATTTGCATAAGCAATGTTTTTTAATCTGGGCCCAAAACCACAGACAAAGCAGTGGATATAGATAGTTATCTGTAGCATTTAGATCCCAACCTTGTCCATGTTGAGAAGGGGGAACAGCTCTTGGATCTTCTCAGGGCTGATGAGCCACTGTGGTGTGGGGTGCCAGTGTGTCCTGGTCATCTGGTACTTCAGCTCATCCACTCTGACCTGGGTTGAGGCGATACGGATACTACCAGGTTGGTGGAAACCCACCGCCTAGAGACAAAAACACAGAGGTAATGGAGGAGTGAACAGACTTAGATATGAATACAGAAACACACACACAGACAGACAGACACAAACCACACACACTGGGTACCAAGCTGGGGTGTGGTGGTATTATGGCCTACCTGACCGGTCTCAGCCTCCAGGCTCTCATACAGCTTGATGCTGTGGTAGTGGACCTTCTTCAGGTTGATACCAGGGTGATAGTATGTGGTCAGACCAGCCTAGATCAGACAACATGGACACTTATAGGGAAAGGCATGGCAGGCACCAAAATAAAGAAAACAATTCAGTAACCAAGGACTACAAAATATATTACAAGCACTTGCCTACACACAACTGTGAATTAAAAGCCCCTCATTCTTAGAGTCATGTATACACATTTTGGGTAGGCTCAGTTGCATTTTACTTTTGGTACCATGGGTAGCAGAACAGACCTCAGTGAAAGGGAGGTGACTGTTGTGGCATGTTTGACAGGAATATCAGTGAAAGACTTCCATCTCAGTCACCAGATCTCAACCTAACTGCACATATATGGGAGATTCTGGAACTGTAGCTGAGAACACGTTTTCTACTATCATCAACAATTCAGATAACATTGAAGTGGTTTGTGGTAGCCTAAGACTCTATTATCACATGCTATGTCCCTGCTGGCCATGGCAACCCTGACAACACTTCATGTACTCCTCTTAAAGGCTGTGAACCGGCACTGATCTCCTGGTTCAATGTCATTTTTATACAGTGATAATTACAATACCAAAATTGCTTATTAGCAGGATTCTCTGAGAATGAAGGCCATGAACTGCACAGAGAACCCTCTAGTTTATATGATATTGTAGGTTACTATATATTAATGTCCCAATATTAAAAGCAATATAAATACCCAAAATAAATCACTTTTTTAATTTGACAAAATATCAATAAAAAAATATATATTAATGTACCTAATATATAAACTACAATGAAATACTGTCAAATAAGACCAGGCTCTTTTTAGGTTGGCCACATCTGAGCCCTGACCTCAACATAAAAGTCAAAATATGAGATATGGCCATTGCCAATTCTGAAAGAAGCTTGAAAAAGAAAATACATGACAGCAAATTGCTTCAGTTTTGCATTCTAAGGGAGGCCACAAAATATGCTGACTTTGAATGGCAAAAATTGGTGAGTCCAGATGTGTAAAAGTGATAGAGACTTATCCAAACAAACTCATGGCTGCAATAGCAAATATTGACAAAGGGGTTGAATACTTATGTAATCAAATATGTTCAGTTTTGTATTGGTAATTTATTTCGAATAATTTGCAGATTTTTTTTTCCACATTGAACTTAGGGACATTTATTGTGTTGATCAGTGGCAACTCCTAATTAAATCCATTTTGATAGTTACAAGCACAATAAAGTGTGGAAAAATACAATTTGGCCTCCTGAAAATAAAACAACATTATGACTATGTAGTATAACCGGAACAGGATAGTGTTGGTTGGAACAGGATGGTAGGATATTGTAGAGAGAGAATAAGGTCATCAGATCCTTTGCAGAACTATTGGCTAGTTGGTTGACCGCAGCTGTCTGACAGCTACCATAACTTAGATCTTCTTACATGCATTCATCTACTTCTTGGGAACCTCCTTCTGCTAAGTTGTCCATCTGATATTGCTCTGTACTATCTTTGGTTGGGTTTTTTCTGTTTGTGTGCCCCTGGTTGTTCCCACCCAGACCAATGGAAACCCCCTGAAACCATATGTTGCTAATAGACAGTTGTATTTTCTATCATCTGTTTAAAATGGCTAAGTCATTAAGCTGATTGGTATCTAAAGCAACTGACAGTTACATAACTAGGTGGAACAACCACACAAACCAATAATAGAGAGTACATTTCACACAATGAAGTAGTTATCAGCAATTGGTCAGTGTCAAAAGGAAAAGAGTACATCATAAGGTTTGCCATCCTCGATCTGCTCTATCTGTTGTTAACCTACAGCATGCCAGGTGGATCCAGCAGTAAGTTCAGATTTTTCAAGCAGCACAACATCCTTCTGTCCAGCCTTGGCAAGGTGATAGGCTACACTGACTCCCACACAGCCCCCTCCAATGATCACCGTCTCTGCCGTGTCCTTCCACCTCTTACCCAGGACTGTGGTGCTTTCACTGAGAGGGGGGAGGTAGTAAAAGAGAGATGGATATATTCAATACAAGTATTTTTTTTATATTCACAGATTTGAATGCATGTGAAAACCTTTCAATGTCTACCCCCCCCCCCCAACACACACACACACACACACACACACACAAACACTCTTCCCATACCCCGAGGGAAATAGAACACATGTTGGCATGAGATCCGACAGCCTGGCATAACGTCAGCTGCAGATATTATAGTGTATTGTTTGTCGCAGCATAAAGAAGAAAGGCGAAGCTACTAAGAGGGCCAGAAGTACCTCATCGTCTGGTCAGCAGCGAAGTCATGCGACTTCTGAGTAACACAATTTTGGGTCTGTGAACTGACTTAACAATATTCCGCTATCAAAGAGCACTCATCACTGACACCTCTGCATCCCTTACACATCTGTAGCCTACACAAATTATCCCAAACGGGAAATCTGAAACCTTTACTGTTCGATACCAGAAATACTAAATGGTAACTTGATTGGTTTACTTTAGCGCAAAAGTGCACGAGTTCGCTTACCCATTTTCCACATGTTTCTGCGAAGTGCAGCTTATGGTACGCAGTGGAAGGAGTGCAGTACGGCAATATGCGGATAAATCTCTCCGAAGGTGAGTTTTAATTACGTAAAATATCCTAGACATCTTTAAACATATCAAAGCATACCACAACCCCCTCAAGCTAATACACCACCACAATCTCCTGCAAGGCTATATACAATTGTGCATTAACAGATAAGTGGACACGCCCCCTTCCGCGCGGATCCCGCACAGCACAGTGATAGTTGCAGCCTTCCATAAAGCTGTGAATTTGAGGAAAAACCAGATTGTACTGGAAAGCATTCGGAGTTGGATGACCGTCCAGAACTATTTGTCCGAGACGCAGCTCGTTTTGTTCAGAGTTCATTTATTGTTTGAGCGCAACAACTTGCTACCCAGATCCTCCCGATCCAAAAATCGCTTAGATTAACGCTTTACATACCGAATAGGTGAAGTATGTCACCCCGGTCAGAGAAGGGCCCCCCTTACCTGTAAAATGAAATGAATTATAAAAAGTACTTAATAAAACACTGAATGAGGAAGAATATGTGATATTTGTAATATTTAGTCCACTAGACAAAAAATAATTCTGACAAGGTCTGTCATCTAATGGCTGTGTAGACACTGCTTGACTTGCATAACATGAGTAAACATCAAGTGCCCATTGAGTACTGACAAGGCAAAATTGTACATAGCCTACACATTAACCAGGGCCAGTGGCCAAATAACACATTAATATGGATGAAGAACTCGAGTTACTCAGCGCAACACACTGGATAAGAAAAAGACAAGACTTGAGTATTGGATTCCTTTGTGGCTAAAAATCACTTCTAAGTAGACTATAGACATGATAATATTCCAACTCAACTGATTGGGGATATTTCACAAGGGCTGTATTTGTATATGGATTGACACAGAAGGTTATGTGTTGTTTTTGTCAGTCCCTGCTGGTTTGATGTATTGGATCCAGTCTGAACCAGAAACACAGAGATACGGAGCCAACTGGCCCTCATCCCAACTAGCCTTCTATTCCATACGACAGACTTTTGCCTTTGCTCGTCAAAATGTATGCACTATATATTGAAGCTATTCAGGCCACATACATTCATATGTCTATCACTCAATCCTTGACCCTCTCTTATGCAGTTTGTTGTCCAAGTATTAACAAAACCATATTGCCTTGTGGATTAAAAGTATCAACGTTACTTCATAGACTTGTTTCATTAGAAGCATCACGTTACCCTACAGCCCAGTTACATTAGAAATGTCAATGTTATCCTTGCCTTATTGCATTAGAAGTATGCGTGTTTTGCTATGGCCTTGTTAGAGGCATATTTAAAAATATTACCAGACAACGGAAGTGTGAACAACTTTACCTATAGGTGTTCTTCACGTGACTATAATGGGTTATTTGATGGGCTACGACTTGCTTCTCCTGGACATATACACACAAGAAAACTCACCTCAGGAGACCTTCCTCATCAACACTTTTCTGTGCACTGGCTGTGTCATGATGACCAGAGTAAGTCCCCTCTTAAAGAAACCATGACTTGTCCCATCTGTTACCATAAAACTAGCCAACTCTATTCATACCTCTCTCAGAACAATGCACAGGCAATGCTCAAAGCCTTCATCCCTACCTGGGGTTTTAGTTCAGCAACCTCTGGTCTCTTGGCTATCCAAAATATTTTGGCAGTTCCCAATCCATGCATTCAAAACTCTTCTCTGTGACTTTAACGGTGGAAGCAACTTCCCTTACGGGGACTCTACCTATTTTCAAAATACCTCTGAAAACTCACATTTCATAGAGTACAATACTCAGTGAATATCCAAATCCTATTTTTTGTAAACTGTTTATATTTATTATTTGTGGTCTTCATTCCAGCCCTGACTTTTGCTGACCACAACAATTTTTATTAGAATGCACAACTGAACTATGTGGTTGTTTCGCCTAGATCATTCATAATCTTTGCACTGTTAGTGGCTTTGATAACAGTTTCTGCTAAATGACTAAAATGCAGTGGTTGACATATAATTTTAGGCAACCAGCGTCCCAGTTGATTGTTTATGAAGTAGAGCAAGTCTTATTGAAACAAACCTATATAACACATACATTTTTATGAACATTGTCTAATGTGCGATTTGGCAGCTCCTGCACTTATTTTAGCTCACGTCAAACGCTGCTAAAATGTAGGCCTAAATGTAAAATGTGATGCAAGGGACATGATGACCGAGCCACCGTTTCATCACCACTGCCGCAACCCAATTTGGGTTGCACCACTGCCGCAACACCGAAGTCCCTATTTTGGCAAGAAATAGGCAGTCCCGCTCTGAAGTTATATAATATAACGTTTTCCCTACTTGGTTGGTCACACATAACCCCCAATAAGTGTGCTCTGTCACACGGACACACGCTAATGCAAGAATTGATTTACCCATGGTAAATGGGTGGTCCTTGGTTGAAGTTTTCAAACAATTATTAAAAGCATCTTCAGAAATCTACCTAAAATTGCAGTAAATCAAGTTGCACTATGCCCAGTCTGCATCTTTGTCTTCTGAAAACACTGAAAAGCAAATAACATGTGTTTTGTGCTAAACTTGCATCTGTAGATGCAGAGATAACTAGCTTATGTAACAAGAACGAACAGGCGGATCAGTGTAAGTGACATCAGTTTACACCACACCCCTCTTTGGGCTTATAAAGGCTGACAGGTCACGGTTTCAACCCGTCTCCAAATCTAGAGTAAGCCAGTGGTTGAATAGTGTTTCAAGTAAAGCTTCAGTCACAAATGATCATGGCACCCGCTGGAGCTAAGAGGGTGAGTGAGATATCACAATAATTGCGTCTGTAGTGGCGTAATGCAATCACTATCGCTGTTGAATGTGGTATCATGTAGACTATACGTTAGTATAGCGATCAAATCGCGAATTCAGCCGTTTGACTATATTTTCCGCATGTCAATTATATATATATATATATATATATATATATATATATATATATATATTTATATTACATATTAATTGTACATATATTTTTACATATTAATTGTGCATGTAATATAAATTGAATTACACGCACAATGAATGTAAGTGATCTATTTTAACAGTGTACATATTTTGTTGTTGCTTTGACTAAAATTAAATATTAGAATAACAACTGTATTTGTGGTCGAAGTACATTTTGTGGCTATTGTATGATTTCATTGCATTGCATTTCACTGGAACAAACTTCTACTTGGACGAATATTCTCTTTGACTCAGAGATTCCCAAACTCGTCATGAGAGTATAGAGTTTAGGTTTTATAAAGCTTGGTGATGAGTATAACTTCAGTCGCAACTATGGAATTGTCTCCACGTCAGTGATGGGATATGTTGGGTAAATATTATCCCTGTAATTCCTAGTTGTGGCCAAAGCAAGAGGAGTTAATTATTTAAATGAACTCTGTTTATGCAAAGCCAATTAAGTGCCACCTTTTGGGGTAACCCGACACGAGTTTTGGACCATGTTTTATGTTTCAAACATAAAGTGTAAAGATCCGGGCTTATACACAAGACGTGGCTCTCCAACTGGTGCCATAAAGGGATTCATTTAGCTTTCCTTTGATATACATCTTAGCCTTTATAAACGAACGTAAGAGCTTGTGCCCTTATCAGCCTGGTACTAAACATTAGTTACACCAACTTGAACTGACTTCTGACGTGATTAATTGCAATAGCTAGTTTGACATGTTCTTTTTCCCCAAATTTTATTTTGCGTAAAGATAAGTTCCATACCAGACTTCAAAATGAAAGACTGCAAATATGCAGCTTAAAAATAGTGGTATCCTTGGCAGACATATTGGAAAATAACAAACAAAAATGTAGATACCGTGTACACTGAAATCTTAGAGATAAAACTGTGTTTATAAATATACAATTAACTGTCTTCACATTATACTAATTATATAACCTAATTGTTATTTACATAAACAATTGAGAAATAATGAATCAGTGTTTGTGCAGAACATTCTGCAGCGTCTGGATGCAGGCGAGATTGTCATTGGGGATGGAGGCTTCGTCTTCGCTCTGGAGAAAAGGGGCTACGTGAAGGCCGGTCCCTGGACTCCTGAGGCCGCGGCCGAGCATCCTGAGGCTGGTGAGCGTGCTCTTCCTGAACCTGAATGTTTGTCAGTTATAATAGTAATAGTCGTTATAACTGTTACTTCTTCACCAGCATTACATGACTCAACCGTACAAGGCTGATAGCTGGCGAGGCTGAAAGTACATCGTGATGATATTGTAAATACTTAGCCAAAAGCCTTGAGTAACAAGTCTTCTCAATTCCAGTGCGACAGCTGCACCGCGAATTCCTACGGGCGGGGTCAAATGTCATGCAGACCTTCACCTTCTACGCCAGTGATGATAAACTGGAGAACCGAGGTAACGCCCAGCGCTTCACAGTAAGTATATCCTCTGTTTAGAAACCTTAACTTGTGAAATTCATTACAATGCCAGACCCATGTCTGTTTTTTTTACTTTTACAGACAAGATGTCATAGTTACTCAATAGGTGTTTATATATCTATTTCAATTTCTATTATATCTGTGTAGCACTGCTATTTTCCAGTGAGGTGTTTAGCCTATTTGTTGTTTTTCAGATGATATAAAGTTGTTTTTCTTTTTACCTCAAACTTCATTAATAGAGGTGTGCATTAATCAATGACTACTTTGACACTAGGGTGCACAAATCAATGAGGCTGCTTGTGACTTGGCCAGAGAGGTCGCCAATGAGGGTGACGCTATGGTGGCAGGTGGGGTATCCCAGACCCCCTCTTACCTCAGCTGCAAGAGCGAGGATGAGGTCAAGGGCATATTCAAGAAGCAGCTTGACGTCTTTGTCAAGAAGAATGTGGATTTCTTGATTGCCGAGGTGAGAATGGGATTTTCTCGTACACACGGGACACATTGACACTAATGTGGATCGTTTTGACCAACTTCTCACTTTCAGCTTCTTCTCACTGTGGGTCTCATTCACCCTCCGTGTGTTTGTGCAGTACTTTGAGCACGTGGAGGAGGCAGAGTGGGCTGTGCAGGTGTTGAAGACGTCAGGGAAGCCAGTGTGTGCCTCTCTGTGCATCGGGCCTGATGGAGACCTCAACGGTGTCAGCCCTGGCGACTGTGCTGTCAGGCTGGTCCGAGCCGGTATGTTATCTAACTGAACCACTTCTCGCATTCTCCCCCTCACTCGCTAACCGCTGGCTCTTTCGTGAATTGCCTTTTGAACAGGAGCCGATGTTGTTGGAATCAACTGCCACTTTGACCCCATGACCTGTGTGAAGACAGTGAAGATGATGAAGGAGGGAGTGGAGAGGGCCGGCTTGAAGGCTCACTACATGGTGCAGCCCCTAGCCTACCACACTCCTGACTGCAACTGCCAGGGGTTCATTGACCTTCCGGAGTTCCCCTTCGGTACACGCACATGCCCACTACGTGTTTACAAATTGTCTATCCTCCTCTTCTATCCCAACCCCCCATCTGACTGAAGTCATCTCTCCCCAGGTCTGGAGCCCAGGATTCTGACCAGGTGGGACATGCACAAGTATGCCAGGGAGGCCTTCAGTGTTGGCATCCGTTACATTGGAGGGTGCTGTGGTTTCGAGCCATACCACATCAGGGCTGTTGCTGAGGAATTGGCCGCAGAGAGAGGCTATCTGCCCGCTGCTTCGGAAAAGCATGGTAACTGGGGTGCTGGCCTGGAGATGCACACCAAGCCATGGGTCCGTGCCAGGTGAGGAGACATTAAAAACCAACTAGCAGAAAGTCTTTAGATATTGCGTACAGCAAAAGGGCTTGTCAAACTCCAGTTCCAAATCAAAAGAGTTACTTTATTAAACTTAGGTTAAACATGTATTTCAATAAAACAGCTACTTCATTCCTCTTTCTCCCAGGGCTCGTCGTGACTACTGGGAGAAACTGAAGCCAGCTTCTGGTCGTCCGACATGTCCTTCCATGTCTACTCCGGACAGTTGGGGTGTCACCAAGGGCCATGCCGACCTGATGCAGCACAAGGAGGCCACCAGCCAGGATGAGCTGAAGCCCTTGTTTGAGAAGTCCAAGGCCAGCCACTGAGCGCCTCTCCTGGCCAGGAGCGGGAAGTGGAGTCCCTTAGAGGAATACCAGAATGAATGAATTTAGTGTTCATTCTCTACTCTGAAGGGTGTGGAACTGGCACACATTCCGTTTCAAAGTTTACATACCAAAAATGAATAGATTGTGTTGTTCTCTTCATTTCTAGAGCTGATGTAATGAACCAAAACTATTTTTTCATTCAGATTCACTGAATCTCTAGAGGGTTTAGCACTATCGTAAAATAATTTGAATTTAGTGACTTTTGCAATCTTAATCAAACCATTGATTGTACAAATGAAAGAAACCAAAAGCTTGCTGCAGTGTTGCTTCCACACATACTTCAAGACTGTGCTGTTGACTTGATTGTAATCAAAGCAAAAGCTTGTAGAGCATTTTACCTAAACTACTGTGACCACAATGTTAAAGAGCTGGTAAAGAATATACCATATCATAGTTTTGGTTAATGAAAAATCAAATGCAAATATGTACTTCTAAACTGTTGATTCAATAAACTTTCACTTGACTAAAATGTGTTTTATTCATGGTTAGTTATTTTTCTGACGCTCTGATCCAGGGCAGTTACTACCTACTGTACATTTGAAGATGGCTAGGTGGAACAACACTCTGTAGTAATCCTATTCAATATTGTAGCTATCAAATCATTGCTAGACAGAAAAACAGATCATTAATAAACATTGCAAGCATTGTTGATGTGGAAGGGCAGAAGATGTTCTTCTGGGCAGATCAGGGAGATCAAGAGCCTACCGGTGGAAGAATGAAAAGTTCAGGGTAGGATGTGAATGTTCCAGATTTAATGATGTTAAATGCGACACATAAGTGCTTAATCTGTTTTTCTTGAAAAAAACAAATAAATGACATCCATAACCAAATCTGTGTGAAAGGGTTTAAAAATATTCTCCACTATGTGCAATCTTACATATGTGATCTAGGTTTTCCTGACTGTAGCCTACTCCAAAGACAACGCATATAACCCTGCAGTAATTACCATTCAGCCCAGATAACAAGTTTTGCTCTTGTAGTTCTGCATGAATTTCCCTCAAGTTTTTTTTATTGCTGTAAGTCATTCCTGTAGGAGCATGGGACAAATACAGCTAGCCACTTGAGCCTGCAGGATCTCTACAGGTCACCATCACAATACCTTCTCAAATGCCAACATTTCTGCAGAGAGTCTACATTTTGAACAGTTAATATACCACTCTATTTTGAATTGTATTCGTTTTGCTGTGACCGGTTGGAATGGAATTTGTCCACATTTTACTGGCAAAGACTGCCCTCTAGTGGACCAAAGAAAATATTTTGAATGTGGCACTGTCGTGCGAAGGAGTATTCCATAAAACTGGATTAGTAACCTAGCAAGCACTGTCAAAAACAGAACTTGAGCATAGGTTTTGGGCTCCAGAAAGTGAGCATGAAGTATGACTTGATTAGAGACCAGAATAACAAATGCTTTGTTATGGGGCAGACATGAACAGAAATCAACAGGCGTATTCAGGTGGTTAAAAAGACAGCATAATAGGTAGATGGACTCCCATGTGTGAATCGGGGAGGTGCGTCTGAGAAAGTAAATAAGACAACTTATTATTTACCGTTTATTTTAGCGTTATTTGTGTTACCAAAAAAGTTCAGTGAGCTGAGAAGAAAATATATAAGTATACTCTCCTGAGGGCCAAGAAATGTCTCCAAAAGGTAAATAAACCTGCGCTCATATATCCCAGCACCCATGTGTTATAGAGAATGGCTTAACATTGTGATCAACCTGCGCCCAGAAAAAATAACTAAAAGCAGTTACAGTGCATGACACTAGAAAATCACAATTTTTTTTAACAGAGTGCATTCATTGATTTCATGTCATCATATCTTCCTCAGCAATGCTTTCTCAAACTGAAAAAGAGTTAGGGTTAAGCTTAGGGTTATTGCAATTTTCCACATTAAATACTTGAACTGATGAAGCTGGGTGAAGTTAGAACTGTTAGGAGTAAGGTTAAGGTTATTGTTATTTTCCACATTAAATACTTGAACCTATGAAGCTGGGTGAAGTTGCATGAACATCTGGCGGTGAGGCACCAAGCGTATTTCAGAGCACCGCTGTCATGCAGGCGAGGATGCTACTTTAAAGTGGAAGTCAATATGGAGTATTTGGTACAGGTTTCAGAATAATATTAAACTGATGAGTCAAATTGTGATTGGAGAGGGCATTTTACTTAATTATGAGGAATTAGAACTTTACAAGATGCTTGTTACTCCAAAGAATGTTGCTTTTGTTAGAGATGCCATCTCCTCAGGTGAAGATTTATTATTCAGGTAAAACCAGCTAACTCACCAGTATTAAAATATTATTTTCTTTTGGGTCCTAACAATACCAATTGAGCTATATGTGTCAAATTTCAACATGATATTGTATCTATACTTTGTGTCCTTCCCTATGCATATCGTTTTACATACAGCTCCGGAAAAAAATAAGAGACCACTGCACCTTTTTCTATACTTTCCAAAAAAGTTGAAAGGGAAAGTTTTAAGTGAGGAACAGAAGCGTTAACTTTGCACATTTCTTTTAAGTTTGTCCATTGATATAATACTGCAAACAAACGCATAAAAATGTTATAGGACATACCTTTCAGTTGTACCCAGAGACAGTTTTGCATCTGTTTTAAGGTTGATGTTTTGCTGATAAAACTTTTTGGCAAGATCTAAATAGAATCATAATCAATAATATTTATAATTACGTTATACTAGGAGGATGTATTGTTAGGATTTTTTTGGCCTATGTTAGTAGTAACATGAAACGATTGTATGTATTTCATTATTCTGTTGGACACATTTCACATTGCTACAAATACATTTTCAAACAGAAAACCTTATTTTTACAGAAAAGGCGATCGAAATGCACTTAAGATCACACATTTTCGATTGTCACTATTTTGAATGTGTAAATGCACTCTCGAACCTAAATGTTATTGGTATTTGTATAGTTGTGTTCCTGGGCTGTACTTTGTAACACTGATGATTATATGTGTATATAGACTGCGTTAACAAAAATAATGTTATTGTGTTCTTCACTATATATATCACATGGATACAATTTTAAATAAAAGGTGATTTGACTCAAATGAATGTACTTTTGGGGGTTAATTTCTGCGTCACCACGTCCACTGCGTGTCCCACGTGCAGATGTTTACGCTCCTCGTGCAGAACTACGTCACCACACTTTGCAGTTGTTCGAAGAAAAACGCCAGAAGAAGGAAAGATGCGACATCAAAATCAAAAAAATTATTCGGACTGAACAAACGAACAACTCACGGACTACCTCAATCGGCTGTCTTTTGATTAATAACAACCCAGATACAGCAAACGCAGCATTTCCAAAAATGTCTGAAGGGGGTTTTGTTCTGAAAAGCCCTCCCCCGGATTTGACAGCACGCAGCTCTCAGCCGTTTTACTGCTTGTAAACAGATCCTCACACGTGACGATGAGAACCGCGGCTCTGCATTGTCTCTAGTCGCACAAAGGGAGTCAGCTAGCGCATATAGCAGGCAGGTGAGCAAGGCAGGTGGTGGTGACATGACGAGCCTGTCAACTAACGATAATAAGTCGTGTTTTATGTTTGTCTTAAAAAAATATTTATGGGTGTATGTGAGCTAGGTATTTAATGTGGTTATTTTCTTTACTTTTGTATCTGATTTGAGGAAAACTCGAGCAACGTTCTGAGAGTAACGTTAAACAACTCTTGATGCGTGTAAACAAAGCTAGCCACTGTTGTTGGTTTTCTGTTATCTTGGCTAGCCATTTTAGCCTAAGCGACGAACTGTAAAAGGTGGTAGCTTGTGCGTGAGCTCGCTAGCTCCGTTTTTACTGGCTGGATGAGATGTCATTCATGATGGAAGATTCAGTAGAGTCGGACTGGGTGGCGGTTCGACCGAATGTTTTCGACGAAAAAGAAAGACACAAATTTGTTTTCATCGTCGCTTGGAACGAGATCGAAGGAAAGTTTGCTATAACCTGTCACAATCGAACAGTACAGAAACGGACTGCGTTTCGGGATTCGCTCTTTGAAGCGGTCGAATGCGACTTCACATCCCCGGTTACCGTCACAGCCGAAACAGACAAACATAAAGCTTCACAAAAAAGTCCCACCAAAAGGAAAGATGAAATCTCGCTGTCAGTTAAAGTTAGATCCAACGTCAGCCCGACAGGAAAAAGCAAGAGAAAGAGCACCATTCGAGAGACAACAAACGCAATAGGTGCCTCATCAAGGCCAGCCGATAGTGTTAGCAAAACAGTGGGATCGTGGGACATCGTGTCCTCCAAGGTGACCGACATCGAGGTCCTGGAACCAGCGGATGTCCCTGGTGCGCCACGCTCCCCGGATGAAGGCGACGGAGAGGAGTCGGATAGCAGCCGGGAAGGCTTCAGCTGGGCCGGGCTATTCTCTTTCCAAGATGTACGGGCAGCCCATCTCCAGCTCTGCGCTGTCAACTCGGACCTGGAGCCTTGTCTGCCTCCATTCCCTGAAGAGCAATCAGGCATGTGGACAGTGCTTTTTGGGGCCCCTGAGGTTTCCCAACGGGAGACAGACGCCCTGTGTTACCAGCTCCAGGTTTACTTGGGCCATGCTCTGGACACCTGTGGCTGGAAGATTCTCTCCCAGGTGCTATTTACAGAGAGTGATGACACAGAAGAGTATTACGAGAGTTTGAGTGAGCTGAGACAGAAAGGATACGAGGATGCTCTCCAGAGGGCCAAGAAACGACTCCACGAGGTAAATAAAACTACACTCATGTCTCCCAGCACCCATGTGTTACTGAGAATGGCGTAACATTGTGATCAACTTGACACCAGACAAAATAGCATGACAAGAGTAGTTAGAATGAACTGCATTACACCAGAAAACCTCTGATGAGGTGGATTTCATGCCATTATATCATCCACAGCATTGCAGTCTCAGTAAAGAACTGTTTAGGTGTAGCGGTCCAGCTGAAGGAGATTTCCTGGAGAAATTCTTGACACAATGCTGTTACACTTTTAAGTTAAAATGAATGTATTAAGAGCATTTGTTCCAAATCAGGCTTCAGTGCATACAAACCTTTACTTTCAGTATTAACACACATTGTGTTCATGGGCTGATGAGGTCCAAAGTGCATGTCAGAGGTACTCAGCCGCATGGTTCTCTCTCCACCTTTCCCTTTGTTTCTCTGTAAGCCTCAGAGCAGCCATCTGTTGCTCCAGCCTAAAGTCCCAGGCCTGTAATATGATCAGGCCTGGCCCCTGCCCGGACACTCCAGTTGGCTGGCTAGATGGTTAACGGGGCAGGGTCCACCGCACTGGACCAAAGCTATGAAGTTCAGCCAACCTGGTTAAAATGTTATAATTTGAGAGCTACCGCAATGGCACGGATTTCAACATTCTAATAACTAACATCAGTGCTTATGGAGGTGGGTTCAAACCTCTTGTAGGTCAGTTCCTACCCCCTGGCCCTTGTCCCACCATCACTACGTTTGTAGGTGCTAGGTCATATTTTAGGGAAATTTGGGTGGTGAAAAAGATATTTAAATTAAAAGAATATTAGCTCTGCTTGTCTGTCCCGATACTCCTCAAGTTCTCTTCTGCCCTGTCATTGTGTGTGTATTTGAGTGAGAACAGAATAGGGCAGGACCAACAGGTGGGAATTAGACTCACTGTTACTCCCAATGTTATTAATGTAAAGAAAGCATTATGGATATGAGCAGTTTGCCAGATAAGGATATTTGATGTTATTTGGGCATTTCCATTGCCAAAGAAGCATCTACTTTTAATTATTTTCTATTCTGGAAATTCTATTCTGATATTACTAATCCCAGACATGTTCCTAAATATCAGGATTTTACATATGTTGTGGCATAGGGGTTGAAAGATAAATGTTTTTCCTCTCTCAATAGCAGCTGGCATCCATGCATTTATTAGCATGTTTTGTTAATTTAATCAATCAATCATATTTATTTTATAAAGCCCTTTTTACATCAGCAGTTGTCACAAAGTGCTTTCACAAAACACCCGGCCTTAAACCCCAGGGAGCAAACAACAATAGTGATGAACTTCAGTGGCTAGGAAAAACTCCCTAAGAGGGCTGATTCAAGGCTAACTCATGTGCATTGGCCGTGTTATTGCGCTGTCAGGAATATTTTTCAATTATGAACAAGTTTTGAGTGAGTGAAGAAACATCTGAATGGCACTGGTAAGCCTTCTGAGTGTTGGAGCAATAACGTACAGATGAGTTTTAGCATAATTTCAAACACACTTCTTGGTTTTCCCGACCACGAGTTGGAACTGCAAATAGAAATATACCTGCAAGCGGAAATGGCGTGGTCCTTTCCTTCCAGGACCACCATGGCACCCTTTTATTCTTTATTAATTGTCATTCATACCCCATTAACTCCCATTCTTTACCCGACTCCCTTTCATTCCCTATAGACTCCATATTCATTACCTGTGGACTCCTCTTCATTCCACATAGACTTCCGTTTATTTCCCATTGACCCAAATTCATTCTCCTTTAACCTGCATTTATTCTCCACAGACTTGCATTCATTCCCCATTGACTTCCATGCATTTACCGTAGACTCCCATTCATTCTCCGTTTCTCCAATTCATTCTCCACAGACTCGCATTCATTACCTATTGACATCCATTCATTTCCTATGGAGACCAATACGTTTGTCGATTATAGCAGCATGTTGTAGAGGCTGTTGTAGAGGCCTTCCTGGTTTGGTTGCAGTAGGCCTCACCATCTTGCATTAATGTGTATTTCAGACCTCTAAGTCATATGGGGTGGAAATGCCAGTGGGGCTTATGGAGCGACTTAGATTGCTTCTGATAATGCCACCTAGGGGTCACTTGCTCCCATAGTAGATGAAAATCCAACTCTGTTACCGGGTCCCAAGATTTATTTCCTGGTCATGAGAGTAGGATACATGTACATATCTACTATAAGACAAAGTCACATTGAAATCATGATTTGGACAAAAGGGCCCTGAGTCAAAAGGCCCATGATGATATGACGTTTGAAGGGTGAGAGGATGAAATGGAATATCATTTGGAACAGCTTTGGCACCTCTGTCTATAATCTACGGTGTAGCCCTCCCTATAGGCTGCATACATAGCCTAAAATAAGCCTCTTTAGCAAATGTGAACAGATAGCTTGGCAATGGGCTAAATGCCCTATGGGCTATCCTGATGTGCACTGCCCTACACTCTCTTTGTTCTGTCAATCATTTGTAATTAGCAGTAAAATTTGAATATTCCCCAACACAGTACAGTTAGTCTACCTGTTGCTGAAGTAAACTTATTAAGCTCATATCCATGTAACAGCATTCAGCTCCCCCACACTTCTTTTGAGATGTTGGGTTATTAGATCATGTTTTTTAAAATGAGCCAGCAAACAAGAACAGGTTTTCTATTGTTCTGAAGTGTTTGTATTAAAGGCCAAGCTGAAGCCAACCTTTATTGTCCTCATAATTACCGTGCATGGTTTTACAGCGACCGGCAAAACAAACAAACGCAGCACCCCTCAGTTGAAGTGTTGAGAAACAACCTACATCAACCACATCAACTCACAAAACCTGATTGTAAATGACTGGACAGTAAGAAATGGGATCGTCTGCAGGGACCCTTAAAATGCACCCCACCTTCATCCAGGCTTATTTGCATCAGACACGTCTGACATGCACATACGATGCGGTTAATGAGAAGGAAGAGAAGAGCTGGAGGTCATTATTTATTAGTCGTGTGGGATGCTGGTGAAGGCCAGGGATGGGGAGGAGACCAAGAACCACTCAATGGACACACAATGGCTCCATCTGACTGTACAGTACAGTGGCCCGAGGCTGTGGGCGAGGATGAACGTCACAGCAGATTTAGAAATGCTAACATTCAGAGCTCTGTCCTCTCAGCCAGTCAGCGATGAGATCATCCAGGGAGACCGAGTGTGTGTGAGTGACGGGTAGCTCGCAGGCCTCGCTGATCGTGAGAAGGCCCAGTGAACAGCTAGGACACCAGGCAGAGGACGCTGGGTTAACTCAGTGGCTACTTACTGCCTGCCTGCTAACTGATAACCAGGGCATACATGCGAAAGGTCTCATTGTGGGGATGCACTGCTTGAAAAGAGATGCAAAGCAGTGACTGGGCTAAGTATTTATAGACTGCAAAGAGTAATAGTCTCGTTCACAATGTGGAAACTTGCCTCTGGCTTCATTCACTTTGACACAGATATGAGCTTAAACAGGAGACGCCAAATCTCTTGTCAACAATGTGACTTGAAAGGAGGCTACAACATGGCGGGGGAGAGGAGTTGACAGCCGGCATGGAGCGTTTTGAGCATATCATTTTAGGCAGATTTTGGGGCATTTTGTTATATATTTTATTGTGCATCAAAAGGAGAGTATTTGCTGAAAGAGGTTACAAAATAAAATCTGCTTTCTCTGGGATCTAGAGTTACATCAAAATGCTTTGACTCTTACAATAACATGAATGTGTCTTACAAAGGATGAACAGTGGAAACTCCCTGTCTGTAAAAGTCTACAGGGCTCCTGTAATTACATGAGTATCGCCCAAACCCTCCCAGGGTTTCGCACCACCACTGACACTGAGAAGTCTGTCTGATCAGCCTAAGATAACCAGATACTTTAGTGTGCTATCCATAGCATTTTAACTTGTCTTTCGTGCAGAGCATTTGTCTCTCTGTATGTAAAATGATAGGTTCTATGAGAGCTGATTTAAACATGAACAGCATGCTTTAGGTTTTAGCCCCCTGACTAGCCTATCCGAAGCAAGTCTGCCTGTATTTTTAAACGGATTGGTGATGGTGGATTGGCTGTGGCGCGTGGGTGGGTGGGTTGGTGGCTGTGGCGCGTGGGTGGATTGGCTGTGGCGCGTGGGTGGGTGGGTTGGTGGCTGTGGCGCGTGGGTGGATTGGTGGCTGTGGCCCTAAAAATATAAAGCATGTATTTGTACACATGTAAAAAGAGACACATATATTTTTCTGGCCATTTTATAATAAACCCTGAATCCCTCACAGTGAAAACATTAAGTGTTTGCTCTACCGCTATGTAGGGCCGAATAACTCAATATAAAATCTATTGTAAATACAAATAAATAATGCATTCATGGTAACACTTTATTTTAAAATAGTTTTCCAGTACAGGATTGCAGAATCAATTGTTTATATTCATTTCTTAATGTTTTTTGTATTTCCAAAAGCCATATTTGACATTTGACTTCCAATTTCATGACTGTCCACATAGATGTCACAGCAGTTGTTGAGCTTGCTTATCTTTAGTAACTTGAAATATGTACAGCCTCAGTTTTCCCTGTA
This sequence comes from Esox niger, assembly GCA_016801105.1. Classification (NCBI taxonomy): domain Eukaryota; kingdom Metazoa; phylum Chordata; class Actinopteri; order Esociformes; family Esocidae; genus Esox; species Esox niger. The sequence continues at coordinate 18,151 of JACXGJ010000774.1, read as the reverse complement.
AATGTTTGCCGGACATTGCGTACATTTTTTTACAATTATTTCCGCTTGCAAAAAAGGCTCAGTGCCAAGAATACCAAGTGTCATGATAAAATCGTGTTATCAGGTAACTCTGAACCCCTTTATTTAGATTGTATGGGTGTCTCTTGGGTGTTAGAGCGATGGGGACTTTGCCATGGTGAGTTAAGGTGATACTGGAAGACTGAGTCCCACTGCAGTAGATTATCCCCAGACATGGCCACCCGCACAAACCCCAGTCTGGTCAGGGATCCAGGCATTGGGTCAAATGTCATTGAAAGTCGTCTGTGGGCCTGCAGAATTGCAAATTTTCCCATTTTATTTACACTATGATATCTTTTCCGCAAGATATCAAAGAGCTTATTTAGACTATAACAATAATCATTAATACGATTGTATTGAAATGTAATTAACGTATAATGGAAATACATTTTTAAGCTGTATCTATACAATTTTAAATAGTCACCCAATTTTTTTTCTTCCTGTATCCTTCCAGCTCCGCATGTGTTTATGGAGCTGGAATAAGTTTCAGAACCAGGCTTCCTGTCCATGTCAGTGCTCATTCAATTCCAATCCACATTGAGTGAGACGTCATCTTCAGACCTCAGTAGCTGCAGGGATATTGGTCAGAAACTGATTCCACGTTACCTTGGAGAATGAATCTGCTCCTTCCGGAAGCCAGTGTAGTGAACGGATAAGAGGTGTGACAGACGTTTGAATACAAGATGGGCTCCTGCAGTCTTGATAAATTGCAGGGATTTTATGGTACATACAAGGAGCCTTACCAGCATCAAGTTGCAGAAGTCTAGAGGTGAAATGACAAGTGCCCGGATTAGTAGTGGTATCAGCCATTGAGTACGGCCATACTATACAAATATTGAGCGTGAAGCAAAAAGAAAGAGTCACCTCTGATTTTTGCAAAAAACAACAGATGACTAAATTGCCCACTCTGAGGGTGCCTAAGTTTAATGCTGGCTATCATCATTAAATCAGTAGGACCTAACAGCAAACTAATAGAAACCTTGCCACCTATGTTCAGGATGCTAAGAACGGTCAGCCATGGTGGTTCTCTGGGTGATAGACCCAATGCTCCTAAAAGATCTGAATGCCAAAACATTTGCACTTACTCCGCGTGTTTCTCCAGAGGCCTTTCAGCGGTGTTTGTACTCAGGCATTCCCTGAGCTCACAGCCCTCTAGACATTTAACATTCCGGTTTACACACTAAACTGGCTCACCTAGAACCATTTTAATAATCCATTAATACACAGCTCTGGAAAAAATTTAGAGAACACGGCACCTTTTTCTTTCCTTTCCAAAAAAGTTGAAAAGGAAAGTTTTGAGTGAGGAACAGAAGTGTTGAATTTGCAGTGGTCTCTTAATTTTAATCCTTCTGTTAAAATCCTCACTCAACTTTCCTTTTTGACTTTTTTTTGGAAAGTAAAGAAAAAGGTGCAGCGGGCTCAAACCAGCCAGGGACAACATTCATCCCTTCTAATTGCAGGCTGGCTGAACTAGTCTTGCTTGGTTCCTTTTCTGGTTTTCATTAAACCAGGGACGGTGTTTGGAAAGAGAGAATGCCAATGCCAGTGGTGATAAGATCTGTCAAAAGAGGACAGAGTTGTGAGGTTTTAGCGTCTCTGCTAGAACTTCTAGTCCTGGACCTGGGTCACACACACACCAATGAATTCTTCAGGTTGTGCTCATAGGGTGCTTCACACTCCGCCACCTATGCTTTAACTACAACTGGGTCAGAGGTCGCAGGAAATTTCGTCACACACTTGGAGATGACATTTTCTGTAAAACCCCACACATATTACCCTAGCACTGCCCTGTTCCTCCTAACAGGATCCGGTCGTTTCATTCCTGTAGGCGCCATGTACCTGCCGCGTTTCTTCTGCGCCTCAGCCGGACCGCTCTTAAGGGTTTTCCATTAAGTTCTTAGCAGCTGTAAGGGTCGACAGTTGACCAGCATTAGGCAGGCTTGTCTGGGGTTACCATGGAGACGCCATGGCCAAGGTAAACAGTAGAAGCAGTGTTAGGGCTGAACCAACTAGTGTGTTTCTCTAGTGGCTGAGGGAGTGTGTGTCTGGCTAGGGTTAATCATAAGAGAGCCTGCATTTATCCTATCCACAGCAGTTTTTGGTTGGCACCAGACAGAGCTGATGTGTTCTGTTAGGCTGTTTACTGCTGCCGATACCCACTCAGCATGCGTACAGTAACTGAGGGTGGTGGTACTGGATTCACTGACGCCAGTAGTTCCATGTCCATAGGCCAGTGGTAGTTGTTTTGTGTCCAATGGCATTGTTTGGATAGTGTTATCGGGGGAATACGGTAAATGAAGCGATTGAGACAATGGATTTGTGTATATACACACACACACACACACACAGAGATGAATAATCACTCCCACATGACCTCATATGATTGGACACTACATACTTCATTCGAATTATACCAGTGAGGCACCTGGGGTTTCAGCTGGTGAAAGAGCTCTTTGTTTGGGCAGCAATAGTGAGATAGTCTGGAATCTGGACTGAGACTGGAACAAACACTCTGATCATGCAGGATTACTTATCTGAACACTGTTACCACCTTTCTCATAATGGAGGGCAGTGGCCCCTTTTACCCCGTTCCTTTTCATGATACCTGCATCGAATTGGGTGATTTAAAACTAGTTGGCTTTCCTTCATGTTGATGAACTGCTAAAACTGTGTGTTTTTTTTCTTTGTCTCTTCTCTGTGTGCATGCATGCATGCGTGTGCGCACGTGTCTATGTTTAGCTCTTGGAGAGGCACCGGTCCATGGAGAGCATGGTGGATCTGCTGCAGGTATACCCAGAGGAAGACGAGGCCTATGGAGAGTTACTGGAGGCTACAACACAACTATACCACTACCTACTACAGCCCTTCAGAGACATGAGAGAACTAGCCATGCTACGCAGACAGCAGATCAAGGTAACACGCTATACACACACAGACGGCAGATCAAGGTAACACACTAAACACGCAGACAGCAGATCAAGGTAACACGCTATACACACACAGACGGCAGATCAAGGTAACACACAATACACCCAGACAGCAGATCAAGGTAACACGCTATACACACACACAGACAGCAGATCAAGGTAACACGCTATACACACAGACAGCAGATCAAGGTAACACGCTATACACACAGATAGCAGATCAAGGTAACACGATATACACACATAGACAGCAGATAACACGCTATACACACAGATAGCAGATCAAGGTAACACGCTATACACACACACAGACAGCAGATCAAGGTAACACGATATACACACACAGACAGCAGATCAAGGTAACACGCTATACACACACAGACAGCAGATCAAGGTAACACGCTATACACACACAGACAGCAGATCAAGGTAACACGCTATACACACACAGACAGCAGATTAAGGTAACACGCTATACACACACAGACAGCATATAACATGCTATACATACACAGACAGCATATAACACGCTATACATACACAGACAGCAGATCAAGTTAACACGCTATACACACACAGACAGCAGATCAAGGTAACACTCTATACACACACAGACAGCAGATTAAGGTAACACTCTATACACACACAGACAGCAGATCAAGGTAACACTCTATACACACACAGACAGCAGATTAAGGTAACACACTCTGGTACACACTTTTAAGTGGCTAACAGTTAAATGCCCCCACTACTTAATATCTGGATCTCTTAATAGTTACCTGCTATTAAGCAGAATTGCCAAGCAATGACAGCTTTTCTGTTGATTGCAAATTGCTATGTATTCTGGCTATTATAGTTTGCCTTCAATCCTTAAATGAAGCTGGCCTATTCCCATCAGTGAAATGCAGAAATGTTCATATTTGCATCGTGTGAGGAAATGACTACAATATTAATTGTATTAGTAAATCAAGTAACTGTGTCTTTCTGCAGAAACCAGAAGACATTCATTTGGTTATGCTTAATGATGGCATTAGGGTTAGCTTCTGTATCGAACTGGCCTGACTACATAGAAGCTGGGAGTGTGAGGAAATGTAGTCTTCTTGTTGTTGTTCTCTACTAAGTTGTTATGACTAAGCTGCTCCTTGACCTGTGCTCAACCACACCAGAAACATAGGGAATGAGTGTGTTATGGGGAGGGGGAGGCAACGGCCCAAGCTCTGAGCAGCTGATCCTCTCAGTCCACTGGACCCCCTTCCTGGCGCATTGCTACTATATAACAATGACTACTGCAGTCAGTACTCAGCCTCCTCTAAACCAAACCAGTTGGGAATGAACTGACCTGACCTTGAGTCAATGTCTAGCAGCAACTTAATCCTATTCCCATCGTTGCTCATTGTGTCTGGGCTCGCCTAGTAAGCCTGCCAACACTGAGATATGCAGGAAGTATATGGGCTCTGGGCTCGTTTGGTAATCCTGCCAGTGTGGTCAAAGCTGCTCCGCTGATCTGCTTTCCTCTAGCACACTTGCCAGATGTCCAGAACATAGAGCAATGATATGGCCCAGTAATCCTGCCTGCATACAGGGCTGCTGCGGACTGACAGAAGAACGTGCTTAGTGGGCCTGCTGGTAGCCTTTTGGTAAACCCCCCCCACACCATTTCAGTTCCAATATCCTTTTTGCTTATGCTGTGTCTTTAAAGGCACTTTCAAGCAGACGCCGATGGTCTGCCGCAGCCTGTCATGAGGGAAGTGCATCTATCTAGGAGAGTGGGATGGATGCTGTGAGGGTGATCCAGGTCAACCACCTTTTGCCCTGAGGGGAAACCAACGGCTGGAAACAAATGCAAATGCAAATGACATGACAACCAGACAGGCCAGGCAGTTTATTGGTCGGTAGCCAGATTGTTTGTTGCTTGTTGGTGGGTTTCTGTCAAACTTTATGAAGTTGGCAGGAGTTGATGTATCACTGAGAGGAAGAAAGCAAGAGAAAACAAAGAGAGAGGGCGGTTGGGTATGTTTTGCATACATTTGCGTTGGGCTTGGTGTAAGTTGAGGTGAGGAACGTCACATGGAGACCTGAGCATAGGTGGTCTCTTATGTCCTTAGGAGACTGCAGATATAGCAGAGACCTATAGATATCATCGTACCTGCTGGAATTAGTCTACAACGGACACAGATTTCGCTGGTTGAACCTAATAGATAGAAATCGAATTGAGCAAGTAAAGGATCTTCTGATCAGGAGTTACAAGTAGTATGACTCAACATTCTGTATTGTAACACAATGTAGACAGGCTTTTGTTCAAACCCAGCCCTAATGTACATTCCAATATTTGACGAAACAAGACCTTCTGTTTTAGACTCATTGCTGGGTTAGAGCTGGGTAGGAACAAAAGTGCAGCCCATCTATCAGTAGTGACCCTTGAACCCTGGCCCTCTGACAACATGCCAAGTGGAACAGGTGAATTAGGTAACTGATGAATAGATGAATGAAGGGATGAAGTGAATGAGCGTTAGGGACAAAGAAGAGTAGGTATAGGATGAATGGTGCATTGTGGGACGTATGTATCGACTGTCGTAGTGATGCAGAGTGGGTGTTCTGTTACAGCCAAACTCAGAGGACAGGCATTAATAAATCATATTGTGTCTGTAACCTATCTACCATAGGCATTTAGTAGGTTGAACATGAACACTGTGGCGGATAACTCGCTCCCCACTCCTAGTTTATGGCATCTGTGTGTTAAGAGCCCTGACTATGGGATATCTGGGTTTATCTAAGCATGCTTCTACCTCGCTCCCTTGCTCACTGACACCAGCTGTCTGGTGCAGATCACACTGGGCTGTAGAGGGGTTGCGGAAAGATAAAGAAGTATGGTCTAGTATTGTCACTATGCAGGGATGTGTGGTGTTAGTGTTTCTGTATAATTTAGTGGTGTGGGATTAGGTCATGGATGGGTAGGGTGTAATGTCTGAGATGAAACCCACGCCAGCACAGCAACCAGGAAGTAAAGGCTGAGTGGGGGAGGGCCTTGCTGAACCAGGTGGCTGAGTGCCAGGAGGCCAGCACAAAGGTTCTCTGACACTACATCCACTGCTCTGTTTATATCCTATTATTCCATTCTCACACATTCCCTGTATGCTATTCTATTCATACTGCATCTTTAGCAGTTTCACTAAAATAACACCTTTTCTAAATAGAGCAATACCTCCCCTAGGACAAACAAACCTACAGACACTAGAGAAACAGAACAATAGCATACTAAATGTAAATTGTGTATTTTACTTGGTGTCAGCAGCCCCTCCCGGTAATGACAGGCTAGTAGGCGAGTTTACAGTGTCTAACTTTGTGGGACTGAATCATGTGGATCTGCAACCAACTTAAATTTTGATCATGGATTGATATTATCAAGTTTTCTTCTTTTTTGAAGTGTTCAATCTAAAGTTCAGCAGAGTGGAGTTGTCATTCCAATGGTATAGACACAGCCTCTGTGTGTTTGCATGCCCGCACCCATATAAACACATCTGTTCCACATTGAGATATTAACATATGACTGTATGTAGCCTATGAGAAGGCTGTTGTTGGGAAGTCAATTGGTTCCAGCTGCTTGTTAGTCTAAAACACACCCTAAACAATGATAAACTGTCTTACTAACTCAACCAGAACTTTGTAGTGAGATACAAAAAAAAAAGAAGCTTTGAAACGCCCCAAAAACGTCTTGGTATTGGACTAGGTCTTAGAAGGGACTGTGGCAGCCGGCTCAGTGTTGGGTTAATTAGGGTGTCATGTTTATTTCGTGTCCAGCAGAGAACACTGGGTAGTGGAACAGTAAACAGATGCCCAGGCATGTATAAATGCCGGGACCCTAACTGTTACACCTCAGCAGCGCCACCTGCTGGTGTGCCATAAGGCCTGTTGACACGCTGTATTTTTGACAGCATTTTTTTAGATTCATATTTTTCTAAATAGGAATGTGCAATAGTTAAACGCTCGTTAATTACGTCTTCACTTTAAGCCCATTATTTTAATGCTGCTGAACCGGCACACCCACTTTGTGACCCCTCCCCGTTGACCTGTGTCCCTTCGGCCAGATTTCCCTGGAGACGGAGCGCCTGGGGCCTCGTCGTGTGGAGGGGCTGAAGCGGGAGGATGAGGAGTGGACGAGGAAGGCTCATGCTGCCGTCCTCTCTATACAGGACCTCACCGTCAAGTTTTTTGAGACCACTGCCAAGGCTCAGAGAGGTAAGACCACACACCAGGCTTTGGGGTTCCCATATCAACCACAGTACATGGCAGCCCAGGGACAGATTGTTTGACCTGGAGTCCCGGGTCCTAATCTCCAGGCTTTAAACTGCTTTATCTAAGCCCTGCTCTCAAATCCCCCACTAACCAAAACCCAGCGATCCACTGGCTCAGCGCTGGCTACGAATCGGTTAAACCGCAAACATATTTTGTCTCTGATTCCAACTTTCCCATACAAACACAGACATTGCATTTTGCGAGTGCTTTTGTGCGCATTTATCCTTTTTCCTTTGTGCGCTCGATTTTTATCTGAAATCGATTTTCCCTGTGTGCGTGTCTGTGTGCGTGTCTGTGTGCGTGTCTGTGTGCGTGTCTGTGTGCGTGTCTGTGTGCGCGTGTGCGTGTGCGTGTGTATATGTGCGTACGTGTGCTTATGTACTTGCATGCATGCGTGTTGCAGCGGTGTACGAGCGGATGCGTGTTGACCAGAGGAAGTTTGGCAAGGCGGCTTGGGCTGCAGCTGTGGACCGCATGGAGCGTCTGCAGTACGCTGTCTCCAAGGAAACACTGCAGCTTATGAGGGCCAAAGAGATCTGCCTGGAGCAGAGGAAGCACGGCCTGAAAGAGGAGGTACTGACCTGTTCCTTACATTTGTCACTAATGTAAATCCCCTACCCGGGGGTCCTCGGCTGTCGTTTTCACCAGGCTACACACCTGTCACTGTAGGCATGCAGTATTGTGTGTGTGTGTGCCTCTTACTGACTGTCTTTCTCCATGGGTCTCAGATGCAGAGTCTGCAGGAGGGAGAGGATGCTATGCAACGGTTGGACCAGATGGAGGCGCTATACTATGAGCTTCAGCTGCAACTCTATGACATCCGGGCTGAGGTACTGCGCTGTGAAGAGCTGCTGCTCAACGGCCAGCTTACCAGTCTACGCAGACAGATCACTGGTAATACTACACACTCCATACCCTTTCTTACTGTAAGACTGATCACTGGTAATACTACACACTCTATACCCCTTCTTACTGTAAGACGGATCACTGGTAATACTACACACTCCATACCCCTTCTTACTGTAAGACGGATCACTGGTAATACTACACACTCCATACCCCTTCTTACTGTAAGACGGATCACTGGTAATACTACACACTCCATACCCCTTCTTACTGTAAGACGGATCACTGGTAATACTACACACTCCATACCCCTTCTTACTGTAAAACGGATCACTGGTAATACTACACACTCTATACCCATTCTTACTGTAAGACGGATCACTGGTTATACTACACACTCCATACCCCTTCTTACTGTAAGACGGATCACTGGTAATACTACACACTCCATACCCCTTCTTACTGTAAGACGGATCACTGGTAATTGCTATTTGTTAGTCATTATCTCAGTCAAACTGCAAAGTAACAGTAATCTATTTTACACTGCATTTAAACGAGGCTGATGATCGTGTAACTGTGAACAACATAGGTGGCTAAAAAAAAAATTTGTCCACCATCCAGTGTTTTACTTCATACTTCAATGTTTCCCCCCAGATTATATTAGAGTACAATCACCTTTGTCACTTTGTTCACAGACAAGGTTTGCTTTCTCTGCTTTTTTTCCGCATTCCTAGTTTAGGCAAAGGGTGTCTGTGCTGTGAGGCAGGCCGAGGCTGCAAGTGTTTGGCCAGTGGATCAATAATGAATTCAATTCATCTTTTTTATGCCAGTAACATACAGAAATAAATGACAAGATGGATTATTACTGTAGCACACTGGCTACAAACCTATGGTTTCCATAAACCTTTGTTCATTCTGTGATATAGTGAAATGTAGTTTCAATACCGGTATAAATGGTTAATTCCTTTATTCTTTGTAGGCTATCATATCCATTCATTTCAGTATTAAAGAGATAATAAAGCGGTCAGGGGAGGGACGCATTCTTCACAGGTTGGACAGAATGCCAGTATGCGTGGGCAACACGGGATGGAGACGTGTTCATTCAATCTGTGGTCCTTGGGGTGCTGGAATTCTCATCATTAACATACAGTCACATCATTAACATACACATGCTAGTCTGTTCTGACATACATGTTTTTAAGACCTGTTCTAGTCAACGTCTGCAAAAAGAGCTCCAGATCTAACCGCTGAACTGTCCTCCCAGAGCTCCAGGACCAGGTGGTGTACTATGATGCCTATGAGAGTCCTGATGCCATGCGGGGAGTGGAGGACCCCTCTGCCCCTCCTCCCCCCCTCAGAGATGAGCTCAGCCAGCTGCAGCAGAGGACCAGACAGCTGGAGGCACGCAGGGGACGCATCACTGCCAAGAAGGCCTGCCTTAAGAACAAAAAGGTAATTATCAACCAATCACAGCCAAGAAGGCCTGCCTTAAGAACAAAAAGGTAATTATCAACCAATCACAGCCAAGAAGGCCTGCCTTAAGAACAAAATGTAATTATCAACCAATCACAGCCAAGAAGGCCTGCCTTAAGAACAAAATGTAATTATCAACCAATCACAGCCAAGAAGGCCTGCCTTAGGAAACAGAAGGTCAATATTACCAACCAATCACAGCTAAGAAGGCCTGTCTTAGAGGCATTGTGTAGAATCATGCCTCTAAACAATAGCTTGACTTGTCTCCTAGTCTTCTCTTACTGAATAAGACCAGAATAGCATTAGCTTGTCCATGGGGTTTTAAAGTGGGTGGGTAGTACTGCGGGTGTTGAACGCCAGTATAAGAAGATTCCAAGTCAATCCAAACAGATGGAGGGATCTGTGAGAAAGTTTAAATAGTGAATATCTCAGGCACTTGGATCAATTTCCTTAAAACATTAACTTGTCTGCTGGGCTTTTTTGCTTGTGTCTATGCTAGTAGTATAGTAAAAATCTTAGATATTGGCCCATTAAGAAAAAGCGTAACTATTAAACAATCAAATCTAAGCAACCCTGCCTGACCAATCGCCCACTTACCTCTGCTCGGAACTTTTGAACCAATCACAACCATTAAAGCCTACATTGAGGAAAATAGGAGGATGAAAAGACCAGTGCTCTCTCTCCGTATTGAGTCATTCTGTTAACTGTCTGGTTTATTCGTTATCAGGAGATATGTATCATCAACCACAACCAGAAGATTCAACAACGCCAAGGTAACCAGGACAACCACACTTCCCATCAAGCACTGCAACAGGTATGTTGATGTTTTCTCTATATTTGTTTATTACTGACATATTATGTGGAGTTCCTCATTCAGTCTGTGTTTCTCTGTAGCTAGGGGAAGGGCCTGAGGAGGAAGAGGAGAGGAGTAACGCTAGAATGAGTCTGGATAGATCCAGAACTCTGGACAGGCTGCGCAGCTTCAAACAGGTAAGAGGACAGGAGTATATTTTGACTGGACCTTTTGGTTTATGCTGTTTTAAATGGGTGATTTTTAAGGCTTTTTATTGTGATTGGTGTTGCTGCAGCGTTTCCCTGGTCAGGTGACTCTTAAGTCCAGCAGGCTGCATATGTCCCACGGCCAGTCCTGGAGGAGGCCTGCTTGTCCCCTGTCCCCCGTGGCGAGGCCTGAGACACTGGCCGCCAGCGTCCAGACTGACACGGCTGACCTCCCGGAGCTCTCGGCTCCTTCCTCTGATGCCTGCAGCCACCAGAGTGTCTCGCTGCCCCCGCTCGGGGGCGCCACCGGGCCTCTCTCTGTCCCCTCCTCCCTACCTCCCCTCTCAGCACTCCCATCCTCGGTCCCTCCACCTCCACCTCCTCCCCCACCTCCTCCTCCACCCCCTCCGTCCTTAGAGGACCTCTCCAGTGAGGGAGGAGAGCAGGCTCACTCCAGCAGCCCAGTCCGGCATTCCAAGGCTGGGTCGGATTCAGAGCCTCTACCCTTGTCTCCCTTCTCACCACGCTTCTTCGACAGCAGTCAGCTGCAGACAGCCAGGAAGAAACTGAAGAAGACTGCCTCGCTGGACTCCTCACAGTGGAGGCGAGGTCAGGCATGACAACACACACCGTTGCCCTTATTTTAAAGGGATTTCCCTTTTTTGAGAAGCAGTGTTTCTGACATTGTTCTGTTCTCCGGTCTCTCCAGCGAGTTCTCCCATGGACGAGGTCCTGGCCTCCCTGAAGAGAGGCAGCTTCCACTTACGTAAGGCGGAGCTCCGAGTCCTAGCCCCCGACCCAGATGACGACGAAGGCAACAACATTCTGGCCCAGATCCGGCAGGGTGTCAGGCTGAGGAAGGTGCGGAGTCGACCGGAGCAGCAGCGGCATGCCAAGGGCTCGTTCTCCCACTCCGCCGACGCTCTAACCCGGTCAATCCACGAAGCCCTCAGACGCATCAAGGAAGCCTCGCCTGAGTCAGAGTCTGAGGACGAAGGGCTGCCCTGCACCGACTGGGAGAACTAGATACCCAGTACGCGCACACCGCCTGGTTGGGGACTGAGGATTAGGGACTTTTACAGGGGTAGGCATCCCTGGTCCTGGACATCTAACCAACATGTAAGACCAGGTGTGATGTATTTTAGTCAATCACTGAACTCATCCCTCAGTTGGCCAGGTGTGATGCCTAGTTGAAACCGGATCCTACAGTACCTGTGGAACTCCAGGAACAGCTGGACTATTTCTTACTGTTTCGTCATGTCTTTACAAATGGACTACTAGTCTTTCCTCCTGGTTTTCCATGTTCTGTCGACAGACTCTTTGTTCTATGAAGGCAAACGCGTTGAGACTCTCAAAATGGAAGTCACCATGCAAAATGCAGTGAGAAACTATTTGCTCCCTTCCTGGTTTCCTATATAATTGCATATTTGTCACACTGAATTGTTTTGGATATAAGATGAAGAGAACCAGAGTAAACACAACATTCTGTGTTAAAAATTTTTTTTTTAAAGAAAATTAAAGCAGACATCCAGGTTTGATTACTGCCAGCCCTGTTCAATCTAGACATTACAAAGGTCAGCGTTCATGATTTGACGATAAGAGGCTGGCCAAAAAAATTATTAAATAGGTGAATTGCAAGGCACAAACCACTGCTAAGAGATACATTAGTGCTTGTCTCACATTTCTGTGTATAGACTAGTCATAAGTGGAACATTTTGGAAGTACAGGCCCTGTTGAGAATCTTCTAACAGTTAAACATGGTGGTAGTGTGATTGTGTGGGGATACTTTGCTGCCTCAAAGCCATTACTGAAGGAACCATGAATTCTGCTTTAAAATTCTGAAAGAGAAGGTCCAGTCGTCATTCTGTGATCTGAACCTGAACTGTAATTGGGTTATAAAGCAAAATGAAGGTTTTGTAGTGGCTCACTGAACCCCGTTGAGATGCTGTGGCAGGACCTTAAACAAGCAGTTTGTGCTTAAAAACCCTCCAAAGTCAGTGAATTACAGTAATTCCTCAACAAAGATTTGGCCAATATTCATCCACAGTGATATGAAAGACTTAACAGAGGAAATAAGGGGCAAATACCATTTCACAGCACTGTAAATCCAATTCCCTTTGATTTTCTTTGGTTTTATTTCTGGACAGAATGGGGGAGATCAGGCCTTTTGTCATTCCAATGACTGGAGAGCTAGGGTTCTGGGATTCGTCCTGTGAAACGAACTATAAAGGTTTGGAGAGTTTAGGTTGTAGGCTCCAGTGGCAAGTGTTTTCTTCAATGTTTATTAAATCCCTGTAAAATAAGGTGTGTTATTACTTGGGTGGAACAAATGTCTGTACCCACACCAGCCAGCTCTGCAACTTGACCCCCCAGCATGGAGGTCAACATGTTCTCTGTACAGCCACTCGATCTCTCCAGATTACACAGAGCTGACATGTTCCATATACCGTATTCAAAATCCATCATGAAGTGTGTTGTTTCTGTTGATGGCTTTTTAGTGTGCTTTTACATTTTCTCCACAGCTTTGAGTGTTTCTTTATTCCACCAACATTAGTTGTCATGGTAATTCCAATAGTACAGATTTCATCATGTTTTGGTTTACGCTTGATCATTTTCATAATTATTATATCGAAAACTTGTGTCAAAACTGAAACTATTTCTGTAAGAACAATCTCTGTTTACTGTAATGATCCATGCACTGAGTATGAAGAGAGAATTTCATACTATTAGAAACTGAAGGACTGAAAGTGTACAGCTGCTGTCCAAGTTGACGTTAGGCCAGGTCAAAGGTGGTAGTACTGTATTTTTTCGGCACCATCTTTTGTGGACTTGAAAAACACTCAGATAGAAATGGATGGTGCAGAACTTGTATGATTGTTTGTTTCACAACAGGCATATTGTTGGGTCTATTCATTACTATTCTATCTGTGTGTTTACCTTGAATCCACCGGTGGTGTGTTAACTAACCTCAGTGAGTCAGAGAGCTGAGCATATGGAGCTCATGTTTCAAGACGTGTCTTCGTGGCCAGTGGTCAAAACCTAATCATGTCATGTGACTTTCTGCAGCATCCACTGATCTCTGGCTTCGTCTCCGTAGTCTGAACTGGCTTCTGGAGAAAAGAGGCAGTGTTCTGGAGAACCAGAGAAAGTTCCCAGAAGTGTGGGACTACTTTCTCCCCTTCCTCTGCACTATTAACCATTAGTTGGTGACAACAATACAGTGGAATCACTCAGAGGAATTCGCTGTCAACATCCCAGATCTATTAGTGCAGATGTAGCGGTTGAGGTGGCAGCCATTTTAGTTATGTTGTTGAGCTATTTTTTTCCCCAGAATGTTCTCTGTAGAGTACATATAATATAAACATGTCTGATTCTTGGAAAATCATGTTTATTTCTCATCTCCACTGTATTTGGGGTCTCTTAATATATTTTGTTTATTTTATACCAATCTTTTTGATATTATTTGTAAAATCCAAATATGGTATTATTAATTTACAATTTAAGCTGTCTCTCTTCCTTGTCTTTAGCTAACACTACAGTTTGACCTAACCTTATGCATGTGACTGGCCTATTCTGTCCTTAAGATTAGTATGTCACTAGATAAGTGCAATATTATATTCAACTTAAAAAGAAATATTTGGCCTATGTATTATAATGTAATGAAGTGTACATCCTGAACATACATCAGCATGCTTAAACTTCCCAAGTATTTATTTAGTAAAAACGTCCACGTTAAGAGTAAGGATTTATAAAGCAATATCATACAAAATGTATATGTCCTTTCTAAGATTTTTTTTTTACTTGTCTTTTCCTATCATTGCATTCCTAACTGCTTTATACTGTATATCCCAGTTATTTTTTCCCTTCAAATTAAAACCAAGTACCAAAATGTTTCCCTTTTCTTGCTATCTCTGCATTAAGAACCATTAGAACTCAGCCTTTGGCAAAACCAGGCACCCTTTTGTTGGGTTTAGCAAGTCTAATTCACATCCACATTTGAGGTCAACCGCAAATAGTCATTGATGAATGTATAACCAGTCTAACCCCTTGTAGACGGTAGGTGGATTTAATGTTATGCAAACATCAGGACTGGATGCGAAATGAACTTGGTCTCTGCAAAGACAAAATAGACAAATCAAGAGCAACACCCCGATCAGATTTGTGGAAATAATAGGGAAAATGACAACATTTGTTTTCTCATGTATTTTTTTTACTATAAACTGAGTTACAATTGTGTTTAATTGTGTAGTATAATGAACATTTAGAATTATTACTCAAACATTTTCCCCTTTCAACCTGTAGCAGGGAATACAGACACTATGATAAAGCCAACAACCCAGAAACCCCCTTCAAGTCTCCCAAAGATACCAGAGCCAGCAACAAGCCCTTAAATAATGTTCTTCAGGTATACATGTAGTTGTTTAATTTATTTGTATATATTATCACAGATTTTTGGCAATAATAAACCCCACACAAGTACCGTAGTTAGCTACCGTTGATGCATCTTTGTATCAAAGGCAATGTCAGCAAAATGTATATTCTGTACAGGAAACATATTTGGCAAAAGGAAAGAAAGTCGCTCTGCAAATCTCGCCTGCTGCGCACATGTGTCTATAAATCTGTTTCCTTTTTAAATAGTTCAAAAATATTGCCAATTTTTTTTCTCAGCTAATAAAACAAACAACCTTGATACCCACATACCAGACATTAAAAAAAGAGAAAGTGAAAATAATTTCAGGTTCAAACAAAACATTTGTTTCATACAATTGTCATATTCTGTGATTATAATATAGCTGGAGTAATAAATTAAGGGAAAAAAAAGGAACCAATCGATCATTGCACTTCAAGTCGCAACTAAAACGTGGAGGGAAAATTAAAAATTTCAATTTTGGATTCACCCAAACATACAATTCCATTTTCACAAGTGCACTATAAATTTGATATATTAGTATTTGTAATAAAAAAAGTTTATAGAAAGGAAAGACTGTTTTATAGTCACTGCTGACCCAAACCCCAGCTTCTGGCCTTGGGGGGGTGTTGTTTCCACCTTGTCTCTCCTTATATTTCCCCAGAAGAGGAGGAAAATACCTGAAAGTGAGATTGAACATGTTTCTTTTTCTTCTTGACACTCCCTTTTGTATTGCTCATTTAGTATAGAAGTTGTTCCCAGATCTGTCCTCATTCTTGGCTGACCTCTTGCAATGAGAGAGAGAGATCAATGGGAGTGTTAAATAACAAGGTCACTGGGAGGTCATCTGTCTGACCCCAGACCATTAGCCCTAGTCCAGTGTCAGATGGGGCTTGAAAACAAACGGCTGTAGAGTCCAGTGAAACGCTGTGGAGACCACTGAGTCAGACTATCTACATCTCCATGACCACAGCCGATCCAACTCCCCATTTGGCTGACAATTATATCTCCATAGTAACCAGAGCAATAATAGAACTGTAGTAATAATATATTAATATACCGGTAGAGTAGTTAGAAAACAGACCTGAATGCGTGGCAGACAAAAGCGAAGAGTAAACACAAACAAAACATTCACCACCGACTCTGGATGACATAACTGAACTTGCACCAAATGTAGAAAATTAGGGCTTCCCTTTTCTATGACGGTAGAAAACCCCAAATCAAAACAACCCAACCTATTCAATGTCCTGGTCTATGAAATGCTAGCCAGACATGGCAAAAAAAGCTAGAGAAAATACACATTTCAGTAGTTTGTATTCTGTAACCTGTAGCCAGAGAGCAAATACCATTCCACCGGGCGAGAGATGGAAGCCACTGGCCAAGCATGGCCTTGACAGGACCTCTGCGAAGTGTGTGTGAAGTGCACGTGTGTGAAGTGCACGTGTGTGAAGTGCGCGTGTGTGAAGTGCGCGTGTGTGAAGTGCGCGTGTGCACATAAAGGTGTGATTTTTATATGTTTACAGTACAGATGTACCGGCAATGTGCATGTTTAGTTAACATGAACCAAAAAGAGGGATTTCAAGCAAGCAATTCTAACTATTGACTATTAATGTACATGTTAACAGCAGAGTGCAGAATGACTGTGTGTACTAATAACAGTGTGAATATTTGTATACTGTGCCTTTGTGTGCTGACTAGCATTCATTCTCCCGTCGCTGTGTTGTTACCACGGTGGTGATGGTGTTGCTTCACTAGGGGGCAACGTTGTAGCATTTTTCTCATCTCTAGCTGCTGCCCTCAATGAGTCTGGCCAGGCTGTCTCGGAGCTCTGTTAGCTCAAAGATCTTTCCGTCAAGAAGCTCCAGCAGGGAGCGCAAGCTCTTCCTGAAGGCCTCTCTCTCCAGCTGACCGCCCTCCAGACGCTGCTCCAACTCCCCAAGCTGAGCCTCCAAGGTCTGGTTCCTCTCCTCAGTTTCCTGTGGGTCGGGGAAGAGAGGGTGTTGGTGTGCCAACTAGACACATGCATATACAGAAATACAAACACATACCAAGACTCAAAAAAGAGGTAAATACGCACACGCACAAACCAACACAAACATCGCTACGCCCACTCATAAGTACAAACGCACACCCGTAGCATTAAAAATAGTCTGAAGCCTTACGCAGTTTGCAGGGCAATACAGCACCAGAGGATACAATAGTGTTGTTCATAACACTCACCTGTAGTTTTTGTGTTAGCGACTCCTTTTGAGTCTGGAACTCATTGGCACTCTCTACTTCCTCCTTCAGCCTCTCCAGTTCCTGCCCAGAGGAAAACTACGTTCACATGGCTTGAGGTGTAAAGCATTCTTCCGCCCCAGAAATACATTACACGTGCACTCAAGCACACACAAACACCCTCCTCACCTCCTCCTTGCCCTTTAAGGCCAGCTCCAGTTCCTCTATGGTGTGGTTGAGCTCGGTCTTCTGGGATTTGATCACCGTTGTCTGACCGCTCACACACTCAAGCTCTGTCACCTGTGGACAGAAACACTATGGGTGATCATTGTCTCTCAAATCTCGTTCTGTATTAGCTGTTCAGTTGGGATGTGTCTCTTACCTGTTTATCATGCACATTATTTACATTGCTGTTTTATATTCTCTATTACAGGGTGGCCCACCCATTAGGCCATTGGGGGCTGGGGCACACCTGTAATTTGGTGGCCTAGGGTGGTCCAGACGCTGTCTGTGACCCATGACTTTTAGCAAAAATGTGTCATGGTCTATTTGATTAAAGCATACAAAAGCTTACATTTAAAGGTATTCCAGTACATATTGTAGTGGTTCAAACAGTTAGATAACGTCTGGAATGGATCATTTTTTAACAGCTGTTAGTATTGGCTGCACCAATTATAGCACAAACACTGTGATGCAAAAAATGGCTGCCAAGTTTTAAAATGTTCACGCCTAGCTAACCAGTACTGTCGGGGCGTACCGTGGACGGGACGGTTAAGATTCATATTCGCGGAATGTGACAAAAACTGCGACGAGTCGTAAAATATACTTTTTTTTGGTATAGGCATGTCTTATATTTTCAGAAAGCTTAGAATCTCAATAAACAAACTACAATGACCAATTTACAATAGCTATTACTACAACAAAACACTGT
>JACXGJ010000773.1:34587-106793 GCA_016801105.1 Esox niger | reverse complement strand
GAGGACTGGCCGCCCGCGCCGCCTGAGCCCGCCGCCGAGGACTGGCCGCCCGCGCCGCCTGAGCCCGCCGCCGAGGACTGGCTCCACCGCGGTCGCGAGCCCGCGCCTTGGAGGGGGGTACTGTCACGTCCTGGCTATGCCCCTAGCCATCTTCACGCTGGCTGGGGCCACAGTCAGGACATGGCCAGAAGAGGTGCCTCTAGGCACCTCTATGTGCTTTGGTCTCCCCAATTGGAGGCAGGTGTTGGTTATTGCCTCCAATTGGGGAACCTATTTATGTTGAATGTTTGCCCACAGTAATGTGGTTCATTTTGGTTTGTTAGCCGTAGGCTATAGTGCCCAGTCATACTGCTGTGAGTTTGTTTGTTTCCTTCCTTTCTTTATTAAACCATGAATACCACAGACCGTTTTGCCTCTGCCCTTCTGTCCATACAGCAGAACTGTGACAGTTTTCCTTCTCCCGACAGTGCAGTTATATGTTAAAAAGTAGCAGTAATTATAATTGAAAAATAAAAAGATAACACATTCAATCAATAATAACACTATAACAAAACATGTATTAGACAATGATAATAACTATACAACTGTACAACCAGAGTGCAATTTAAAAGTGACAGGTGTGCATGGGACTATGGATGAAGGGAAGTGGGATTCCCGAACTGAGCAGCCTTACAGCCTAAGGAAAGAAACTGTCCCATAGCCTGTTAGATTTGGAATACAACTGTACTTTCTGTCTGATGGCAACTTGGTAAACAGTCATGGTTGGCTGGAAACTGTAATGATCCGTTTGCTCCTCCTACACCTCTCTGTGTAGAGATCCTGCAGGGATGGCAGGTCAGACCTTGTGATGTGCTCTGCGGTTTTAATCACAGTGCTTTGTGGTCGAGGGCGGGGCAGCTGCCATACCAGGCTGTGACACAGCTGGACAGGATACTTTTGATAGTGCATCTGTAGAAGTTGGTGAGTGTCCTGGAGTCCATGCCAAATCTCCTTAATAGGCGTAGGAAGAAGAGCTGTTTCCTGGCCTCCTTCACCACAATATTAGCGAGATGAGATCTGGTCAAGTCATCGCTGATGTTGACACCAAGGAACAGGATGTTGTGAACTCTACTGCATACCCATTGATGTGTATGGGGGCGTGGTCTCCCAGCCGCTACATCCTGTGATCAACAATCATCTCCTTCGTTATACTGATATTGAGCTGGAGGTTGTTTTCTTGATACCAGTGACCTTACCTCGTCTCTATAGGCTGATTTATCATTGTCAAAGATCAGGCCTATGATGGTGGTGTCGTCAGCAAACATAACGATGGTGTTGGAGATGTGAATTGCCAGGCAGTCATGGGTGAAGCGAGAGTACAGGGGCAGGCTGAGCACACAGCTCTGGGGGAGCAAGTACTGAGATTCAGCGAGCAGGTGGTGTTGTCCATCCACACCACCTGGCATCTGCCCATCAGGAAGTTCAGGATCCATCTACACATAATTGGGTCGAGACCCAGATCCCTGAGCTTAGCCGCCAGCTTGTGGGGCACAATGGTGTAGAAGGCTGAGCTGTAGTCAATGAACAGTATTTTCATATATGTGTTTCTCTTGTCCAGATGAGAGAGTGCAGAGTGGAGGGTCAGATCGATGGCATCCTCTGTTGATCTGTTTTGTCTGTAGGCAAACTGCAGCAGGTCAAATGTTACAGGCATGGAGTCTGTGATGTGAGTTTTAACTAGCCGCTCAAACCACTTCATGATGATTGGTGTGAGTGTTAAAGGGCAGTAGTCATCCATACAGAGCTATTTTGGCACAGGAACATTTATGGACTTTTTGAAACAGGTGAGGACCACTGACTGACGTAGCAATACGTTGAAGATGACAGTGAAGACATCAGCCAGTTTGTCAGCACAGACCTTCTGAACACGGCCTGAGATGTTGTCTGGTCCAGGAGCCTTGCAAGTGTTAATCATTTTTAGGGCTTTACAGATATCTGACTTGGTCATTTGGAAAGGGCTGCCATCCTGGTCCATTTACGTATCCATGCCAGGGATGATGTCAAAGTGATAGAAAGAGTTCAATTCACTTTTAGATAGTATGTTGCCACATATGCACACATTTGACACAACCAAAAAATGTAGAGTGGTTAGCAGTAAAAGGAAACTGAATTATAAGAAACAATGGATTTCATATTGTCTATTCTATGTATGTAGAACTGACACAGGAAAAGTAATGCCATACTTGTAATGCAATCAACTGTTAGTATTGTGAAAGTTATGATTGACAAAATTTTCCTATTGGAATGAAAATGTGCTACTGTTTTGATAGAATTTTTGGATATTGAGTCGGGTTTGTCATGTTTTGATAGTGACGGTGTATGTGGGGATAGTTTTTTAGCAATTTTAAGTTGGTATTTCATAAACAGAATGTGGTTTTGAGCAGAAAATTATACATTTGGTTAATTGTGTGATGTGTGTTACTGTGTTTTGCGTTAGGTATCTTAACAATAGGCAAATGCTTGTTAGCAAATGTAAGAACAGTAATCTTTGTGGATTATGCTGAATTCAACCTGCCAAAATAGCTGCAGAGGAAGAAATGTGATTGGTCAGAGAGCCACTATGGCTCTAGTAGGCCAGAGAGGAGCTAACATCACAATTCATGCGGCATTTTCCAATTACGGTTTGCTGTTACACAAACCACTCATTGGTCCCTACAATACAGAGGCTAGTGATTATACTGTACATGTTGATGTTTATTATTGCAGCCCTGGAAATTTGGGAACCTTTTTATTTTTCGAAAGTATAATGTACTATATGCAAAGATTATTCGAAAAACATACAAGATAAAAGTTAATCATGTATGTGATGCTCTGTCACGCCCCCGGCCTCCGCGAGCACGCAGAAGCGGGCGCTCACATTGCTGAGCTGCTAGCGCGCACCGGTTCCCACACCTGTTCCCAATCACCGCTCACACACCTGTTCCCCCTCACCTCATCACCAACCGTATTTATACAGCTCCCTGTCACCGCTTCCCTGCCGGATCAATGGTTTATGTTTTCATGCCACATCGCGCTCTTTACAAACTCTCCTCCCGACTACTCGTGTACTGACCAACCGTCCCCGACTATTCTGTCTGCGCCCTGCCTGTACTTCTGCTCTCTGCTCGAGTTCCAATCTCCTGCCTGTCCCCGACTACTTGGCCTGCTCCCTGACTATTACTGCCACCCGCTCGTCTACCGACCTTCTGCCCGACTACTCTCTCTGCTGCTTGCCTGTGCCTTCGCTATCCGTACGTGAGACGCCTGACTGGCCTGTCCGTCACCTCCCCACTCCTCCCTAGTCCGCGCTTGGATCCTTACCTGCAGCCTTGACATGCTCTCTGTTGAATGTGTTTGTCAGTGTGTTATTAATGACAATGCATGTTTCTGAGTGAGAACTGTTGCAAGTGTAATGTTTGAACATGCTTATTTTGTATGTATATTTTGGTGGTTTCATTGAGGTGTGGAGATGAACTGTTTGGCTATGATGCATGTTAGAAATGTTGTGACTGTGAGAAGAGTTTTGCAAAAGTGGTTTCAGTATTGACCGTTCCTTGTTAGCAATTGGGAAAAATAAGTCATTTAAAAACTGGGTTTGCACCGTTGTCGTTTTGTTGTGAGGAGCTGAGATCAGTTGCTCACCAGCATTACAACACAGACCGTTTTATCTGCCTCTCAGGGTACCATGCCAAGGTTGGATAAGACTGAAGGCAGTTTTTTAACATTATCAAATGGTGGCTATTCTGTTCAGTTTTCTTTGGAAAAGTAAACACCTTTTTTGTCCTTAGATCTTACTGGAAGTCTTTGAGGCCATTTAATCTATTATTGAGATAAAGAGAAGAAAATTATGATAAATGTTAAACTTAAAGTTCATTGTTTGTTAATTTATTTAATTGGAAATGCTGCTAATTTAGCTTGTCATACACCTTAAGGAAGACATGGCTAGCTTCATCTAACAGGCATGCCAAATTGATAAACTAGGTGCCCTGGTACCCTGTGTGATTTGGAGATTCTCTATTCACCTACAACTAGATTTAGAGTACATCTCTGAAGTGTAGGACATTATGAAAAGGAAATGTAATTATAATACATTTAATATGTAAATATTGATTTAAAATATTATTTGTGATTTATTAGCATTTTTAATATATTCAAATTTAGTCATGAATGAACAATTGTCAGTTTAAAATGTAGTGCATTATGTTAAATACTTATCATGTATTGTAAACAATGGACATTGCTTGATTTTAAATAAGTGCAGGAACAGGTCTGTTAAAACAGCTGGTGCCTTTAATTATCACAATAACTGTCAATCTATTTCGTATCCCATGTACATTTCTATAAAAAGTTGCTTGTCTGTAGTTAGTCCCACAGTTCTCCCGTCTTCTACCATTATGCCTTTTATTAAGGGACCAGACAACATCTCAGGCCGTGTTCTCAAGGTCTGCGCTGACCAACTGGCTGATGTCTTCACTGTCATCTTCAACGTATTGCTACGTCAGTCAGTGGTCCCCACCTGTTTCAAAAAGTCCTTAAATGTTCCTGTGCCAAAATAGCAAAAAGTCCTCTGCATGGATGACTACTGCCCTTTAGCACTCACACCAATCATGAAGTGGTTTGAGCGGCTAGTTAATAAAAAAATCCAACACTGAATCACACCTATACTTTCTAGTTTTCTTTGATTATTAGGCATAAATGCAGTAACAATGGGTTAGAGATCAGGGCCTGCAAACAAACGTTTTGATAGATGTTTGGCCACAGCCAAATTTGTGTTTATTAAAGTTTTACAATTACTTAAATAGGCAAAGGCATAAGGTAGGCAAGGTAGCCAAAGATGTTTATCCACAAACATTAATCAGGATCAGTTATGTAATGTATTAAGTTGATAGCTATGCAATAATAATGATTTAGTGGAAATGCGACCTGGTGATGAAATGTCTAGTTTAGGCTAGCAACAACATAAAATTAACTTACCCTGCTATACGCAAGTTTAACCGGTGGATTTGTGCAAAGTGTCTAGTTATCAGTTTCAGAAAAGAGCCAGGGGAGTGGCACAGCTGTTCCTGTAGATATTCTAATTTCCAACTTGGAACACTGCTGACTGCGTTCTAACATATGAGTACTAACATGTGCTGTTACACCATTAATCCTAAGCGCTTAATTTGACAGCAGGATTCACAGACAAGTGGCAAGTGAACATGATTCACAACTGTAGGCTAATCTACATTGTTATATTGAAAACATATGCTAAGAAGCGCACTCGCCCACTCCAGCACTCAACTACAAAATAAAGTTACCAGTATACTGTTGGGTCCAGGTATCATTCATTAATTTATTTGTTCATTTACATTGGACTATGAAATAACAAGCAAGCCACCCTTTTTTTTCCTTTGTAACCTTAAACAAAATTTTACGTTTATTTGTGGTTAACTTCTATCAGAAAAACATCTAATATTTTGATATTCGCCTGTGGTTGGGGCTAAGTCTTGAATGCCTGTCATTGGCCAAAATAACAGTATACACATTCATTGTTTTTCAAATTAAGATTTTACTTGAAGCCATGCAGTTATTTTTCAACTCTTTAGAGTTTAGATACTTTAGATTTGTTTCTCCAAGTATACTAGCTGTCGTCCTGTTATTTGGCTTAACTGATTGAATAAATGTATTGAAATAGCCCAGATGTACATTTGTTACACACTGACAGTCATCAGGCTATAGAGTGGAATCTGTTGTAGGAGAGGGGGATGACCTTATCATCTCTACAGTAAGCAGAGGACCACCTTAAGCCATCAGCCACCCCTGCAAGTGCAAGATGGAGCATTTGACACAAAAGCAAACCTATGTATTTTTGCTCAAAATCAAATGGTAGTCTTTCACCTTATTTAACACAAATGTATAGATCAATGCAGCTTATTTGATATCTGCTGCTCCAATATTGTGCAGTTTTACTGTGGTTGGTGTTTACTTATTGTTAATGGATAAATTATACATTTGTTAATGACAAAATTATACATGTTAGACATTGAGTAATACATATTGTCTGTTCAATGAAATATTGCAGTTCAACTCATTGAGGCTCTACTTGCATATACTAGATAATGACTGGGTTAAAATTGACACACACTTAGTGATTCAGGTGTTTAACAATACTGTGGTGCTGCACGGGACCACTCAACCAAGGCAGTCTCAAAATGTTCAAGACCCAATCTACTTGCTTCACCAATCAGCTTAATAGAAAGCTATATAATTATAATCGCTTTGGCTTACATTGCCATTTTTCCATTCGTTTTTCAGAGCACCTTATAACCCAAAAGCACTCTATTCTCCTTCAGAAAAACACGACTGAGTCAATAAAAACAAATACTATTTGTTTATCCCATTTTACTTGCAGTTCCACAAAGATTTTGAATAAACCTGCAAATGTCAACACCCAAAACCCAACCCAAACCCTCATTTGATTTGTATGTGTAACTATATAGTATTGTTAAATCAACCAGGGACCGCTTACAAGTGATGACTCCACTTTGTCAACATGTTATTTCAAGCAAAGGAGTACTCAATCGCCTGGCTGAAGGGGAGGTGACTAAGGAAGAGTTTGTCTAATGCCTCTGCTGCAGCAGATTGATATCACCAGGAACTGTGGCCTGACATGTAAAATCTTTGACGAGGCCGTGAACAACAACAGCACACCTTTCAATAATGGCTTGATGTGCCTAATAAACAAAAATATTTGCCTGTAAACGAGGTGTTCATGTTTTTATTGATCGATACCAGAATAAGGGTCTGAATTATCTGGATGATTTAACAGATTGAAAGTGTTTATGTGTTGAAATTACATTTACAATATTCATAATCTTTCAACACAAAGAAGAGATACATTTCAGGTGCCCAATGTGGATGTTTTCTATTCCCAGAACTGACAGCTTATGGTCTGAAATTGCATGGTAAATGGCTAACAACATAAGGCAATGTGAGCCAAAGAGAATAATTATATAGCTTTCTGTACCAGTGATTCTGTGTCAATTCCCAGCCTGTATGACACAGATTACACCTATTTGACATGTCTGGCAGGTCAAGTTGGAAACACAATTTGACATCACCATTCATGTCAAATATTTCTTGGTCCACCATCTGCACTAAGACTTCTTTGAGAGGGTAGTTAATCCTGTTGTTAATTTCAGGCAATATACGTCAAACAGTATGAAACTGTGGATGACAAAGTTTTGATATAAAGCCTTTCCAAGTTTGCACACAACCACAAAGCAAAAAATTAAGGCACAGACTATAGGGTTTGTATGACGACAAACTGCGGGAAAGATCAGAGTCCAGTCACTGTTTGACAGTGACACTCAGCGCCAAATTAGAATGGACTGGGTTAATATAATACTGACCTGGTGGATGGTGTCTCCTCAATCTAGGCCAAAATCATGTTTTTTTTCTGGGTCACTGCAACAGTGATGCACACTAATCTATGTAAAAAAGAAAAAGCTCAGAACTTGAAAACACTCTGAGGGCATTTTTGCGAAGACCAGTAACCCGGTCAGGTAGGTTTATCCAAAGATCTGCTGCTGAAGTTTGGCTCCTGTTTGGGACAACAGAAGTACTTTGCCAACTGGGAAGCAGTGCTTACGGTGTAATTGGGTGACCCAGATCATTAGTAGTAGGTTAATCAATAGGCCTATGAACTTAATGATGATAATAGAAACAATAATAATATGAATAATTGCATCACGCTATTGGTTAATTTTGTTAGTGATTCAGGTGTTTAACAATACTGTGGTGCTATGAGGGACCACTCACCGAAGGTAGTTATGTATAAGAGTTTCAAGACCCAAAACTAGTACTTTCGCCAAACTGACATACAGAAAGCTTAATAATGAGTCTATTTGGCTTACATCTCACAAACACAGATCCCACCTCTGCCTTTTAGTTGTGCTGAATGTAACATTGTTAAATCCGACAGTATCATTTCAAATTATTGTAGCTGCATCCTGATAGTTTTAAGTTCCACAGCTTTCATTTTTGTTCATTGTGCGATCATTGGAATCACACAAGTTTTAGGGGGGGGGGTCACAGGAATTAAGCCACACTAAATATGTTCTAACAAAGCCACTGGCTCTAGTAATGTCAAAGAAATAAGGCACTGCTCACACGTGCTTTAAAAACATATTTCAGGCAGAGGAATATCCAATAACCTGGCTGAGGGTAGATGGAGAGCCAAGATTGAGGAAGAGCTGATGCTCAATGCAATTTACTAACTCAAAATAAACCAAATGTGACATACTGAAATTAAGCTCTGGAATCGTTTACACAAAATGTAAATGCAAATGAAACACTACAAGCTTGG
This sequence comes from Esox niger, assembly GCA_016801105.1. Taxonomy (NCBI): domain Eukaryota; kingdom Metazoa; phylum Chordata; class Actinopteri; order Esociformes; family Esocidae; genus Esox; species Esox niger. The sequence goes on along the minus strand of JACXGJ010000773.1, from coordinate 98,428 downwards.
TAAAAGTAGATACACATTTTAGATTACCAATGTAGATATTTTCTATGCTTAGAATTTACTATAGCCAGTTGTCTGTATTTGCATGTTAAATGTTAACATTTGAGTGTCTAATGTAACCCAGTCATTATCTAAGATATGCATGTAAAGGCTACAAATGAGTTGAACTGCAATATTTTACTGAACTGACAATATTTATTATTCATTGTCTAACATATTTGTAATTTAGCACCAACCACAGTAACAATGCACAATATTCAGGGATGCCAACAGGAATCCCAGGGCCTGGGACAAAATTTAACGTTTAGGACCCAAACCATGGGCCAAAAACATTTATAAATAGCAACGAAGTTACTGTTCATAAAAATAACCATATGGAAAAATAACCTAATGGCTTTAGGTAAACTCATAATTAAAAAAACAAATGCATATTCTGTGCATTTAGCCAATGACAGGCATTCCAGATTATTAAGCCCCACCCACAGGGGAAAATTTAAATTTCAGGTGGTTTTTCTGACATTCATGCAGGAATGAGGAAACAAAATAATTCTGGGAAAGGACAAAGGGAAGAAGGAGTCGTTTGATCGTTATTTCGTAGTTGAATGAATGAGCTATACATGGACCCTCCTGCTCAAGTCAAACACTAACTATGCTTCTAAGGCTGAGACCCCAAAAAAAATCACAGCATTAAGCTTTTTAAATTAATAGCATGCTTCAATTTTGACAGCCCTACAAAATATACTAAGTTACACTTCATCAGTAGATATAATTACTGTCAGAATTCTTATATCGTGGGGTGAAGCGTACGAGGCAGACAGTTGCAGTTCGGTGTACTCTTTAATAAGAGACAGAGAGACAGAGAGAGGTGTAAACTGCAAAATGAAGAGGAACATAGATACATACACTCAGCACTTACCCGACCGACATGAAACAATGACTCACACTTAGGGGAGCAGAGGAGGAACATTTAAACACATACTAATTGGATGATTGGGACCTGGTGTGAACAATGAATGACAAGACAAGACAAATGGGACCGGGATGAGTTCATGGCTGTTGGTAAACCGGAGAATGCGGGAGATGGCGGACCAATCCGTCACCTCACCGTCACAATTACCATAAGCACGCATGTATTCTTTAATTATTTAATTTTTGTGAGTAGAGAGATGAGATCAGGACATGATAATCCTTAAAAAATGCCTGAGGCCAAAAAAGGAGGCCCACACAGGATGTAGGAATCTACAGGGATAATTTCAAATTCGTTGGCAAAAGACACCGGAATTTGAAATTATCTGAAAAACAGAAGCTTCTGTGAGGTCTTTGTCTCATCCTGGCAAATGGGTTCCCCTGTCCGGTATGCTGCGAGCAATAATGAATCAGGCAGCAAGAGAGCAAATAATTGAATGGTCATCAAGTTACCTGCTATGAAAATATCTGTAGATTTAGCATTATATAATATACATTTTAACAAATGTCCCACTGATTAGGCCCTTGAAAAAAATGTCAGGTCTGTAGGACATTTGACAAATGCACTATTAAGAACTTGAATCACTACTACGCACAAAATCGGAACACTTTTGAAACATTTACAAACTTCTCTTCTGTTAGAATTTTTTTACATTACGCAAGTATCCCTGTTTAGAATTTCATCAGTTTCTTCCATATCATATGGAAATAGTTATCTATATACTGTAAATAGTTTACTCAATCACAGAAATGCAAATGCCTACTTACCCTATGCAAAACAAACTTTTGTTAGATACATTTAATTACAAAATACACTATTGACTGCACTGCAAAAATGATTTTCTCAAAAATTAAATTTGGCTTGCAATTACAGAGTTAATACTGAAAATAAGTGAAATAGTCTAGACACAGCTTGATTCTGAGTCTGTAAATGAGAACATCAGGCTTGTTCAGATGTCGGTGCAAAAAATACAATATGCTACAGCACAGCACTGTACAATAAAGCACAACACCATAAAATATAGCTCCACACAATACAGTACATTACAACACAACAGTGTACAGCACAACATAGTACAGTACAACACATTACAGTACTGCACAACACATTACAATACAGTGCATTACAGCACAATGCCTCACACTTCAACACAACACAGTAGAGTACAACAAAACACAGCACACTTGAACACAACACACTACAGTACAACACAACACAGTACTTTACAACACAATAGTAAATTATTATCTCTGTCTCCGTCTTTTAACGGTGACATTGTTAACATAGGAAGTTGGATCTCAGAGTGAAGTAAATGTAGACAGTAAGTGCTCAGCACATGTAGGAACTACTTCAAGACTTAGGAGGACTTAGGTGACTACCTAATGAAGCTGGTTGAGTGTATTTTCATTTGTTTTGTGGTTACAGCATGATTCCATATTGTTATTTCATAGTTTTGATGTCTTCACTAATACGCTATACAAATATTCCATTTTACCACCACCAAAACAGCCCCAGACCACCATTTTGCCTCCATCATGCTTGACAGATGGCGTCAAGCACTCCTCTAGTATTTTCCTTTTTTTAATTTGGTCTCACAAATGTTCTTCTTTGTGATCTAAATTCCTTAAACTTAGTTTTGTCTGCCCATAACACTTTATTCCAATCTTCCTCTGTCCATTGTTTGTGTTCTTTTGCCCATCTTAATCTTTGCTTCTTAATGGCCAGTCTAAGACAACACTCTTTCTTTGCAACTCTGCCTAGAAGGCCAACATCCGAGTTGCCACTTCACTTTTAACGTTGAGACTAGTGTTTTGCAGGTACTATTTAACGAACCTGACAGTTAAGGACCTGTAAGGGATCTGTTTCTTAAACAAAACAATCCAATGTGTTTGTCCTCTTGTTCCCACTGCTCTTTCGATTGTGGTTAGAGCCAGTTTGTGCTGTTCTGTGAAGGGAGTAGTACACAGCGTTATATGAGATTTTCAGTTTCTTGGCAATTTCTCACATTGAAAACCCTTCATTTTTCAGTACAAAAATAAACTGATGAGTTTCAGAAGAAAGTTCTGTGTTTCTGGCCACCTTAAGTCTGTAATCAAACCCACAGCTGCTAGTGCTCCAGATACTCAAATAGTCTAAAGACGGACAGTTTTATTGCTTCTTTAACCAGCACAACAATTTTTAGCTGTGCTAACATAACTGCCAAAGGGTTTTCTAATGATCAATTTATCTTTAAATCTTTTATTTATAAACTTAAATTAGCGAACACAACGTGACATTGGAACACAGGAGTGATGGTTGGTGATAATGAGCTTCTATATGCCTTTTTAGATATTCCATAAATCATCTGCCGTTTCCAGCTATAATAGTCATTTACAGCATTAACAATGCCTACAGTGTATTTCATATCAATTTGATGTTATTTTAATAATAATAATAATAATAGTTTTTAATAGAGTACTGTTGGCTTCTGGCTCTTTTGCAGAATTACAAAGGACCCAAGGCAGGGGGAGAAGCGTTCTTTGTTGTTTATTCACAAAATATAGTACATGTCTGTCTTAGATGTTCAGCCTTCTTTCCATCTCTCTTGGTCTTCTTTGTGCTTCTCCAAATGTCTTTGTCCTATACAGCCCATATATACAAGAACACATTCCCTCCACTTTCTAGCTGTTATCCTATCGTATAAGGGAAATGTATGCCACAACCTCCTTATTCCTAGTCCCCCACGCTTTAGAATGTATGGGGGATGTGTAGAGTTAACCACATGCCTATGTGCTGTTTCCAAGGACGTACAGAAAGTTACATACATTTGCAAAGCAACATTACTCTGTGTTGTGCCCTTTAGAATTGAAATACACCTAAACAGACATACTTTCTCACAGTACATTTCAAAACCATGTTATAGTGCTTTCACAGTGCTAAGAAAATAAAACACACATTAAGCAGACAAGATACATTGCCATAGCAAGAACACAATTAAAATACAGTTAAAAGAAAAGAAATCTGCTAAAAGGAGGGAAGGCTCTCCGATTAAAATATGTTTTAAGAAGAGATTTAAAAGAATTCACTGACTCCGCTCACATGATGTCCTCGGGCAGGCTGTTCCAGAGCCTCGGGACCATGACTGTAAACGCTCTGTCCCCTATAGTTTTCACTCAAGACTCTGGAACAGACAACAGGCATCTGCTCAAGTATCTCAAGACATGTGCTGGTGCACATTGGACTAACAGGTCAGAGACACAACATGGAGAGAGCCCATGAAGAGCCTTAAAAGTAATCAATACAATTCTATAAAAGTATATTCTAAACCATACTGGGAGTCAATGTAATGAAACCAAATCAGGGGTAATGTGATCATGCTTTGTGGTTCTGGTTTTTGGAAGCAAGTTAAGACTTTTGCGATTAACACTAGAACCGCAAGGCCTTTTTTACCCCCAAGAACTGCCAGAGCCTAACACCGTTTGGCGTACATAGCATACAAATTGTCCCTATTAGCATGGACATTCCCTTCCAGCATCACCATCCATTCAAAGCATCAGATCATCTACTAGCTTGTCATCAAACTATATAGAATAAAAAAAAATATAGAATTTGTCAGTTTTAAATGGTTAATGAATTTGAAATATACAATAATGTGTTTGTATTAAAGGCCTCATCATACAAAAAAATACAAAAAATAGAATACATAGAACAAGGTCCAAAATGATTTCAATGCCATTGCATAACTCTAGTCTCATACATTACTGGCATATAATATGTTGCTATAGGTGACATCAATAAGTTATCAAAAACTGAGAGGAGCTATTAGAAAAAGACAAGGTTCGAAATGAATAGGCTGTGAACCACGCGCCTTGGCAAGTCTGTCCTTGGGGATGTAGTTGGGCTATCAGATTGATTTCAACGCCAATACATAGATCAAGTCTCCTAGGTTATTGGCTAATAAGATTTTTCTATATATGAAATGAAAAAGATATCGAAAAGGAGATATCCTCTTTTACATTTGTAGAACGTTAATCTTCAGTAAAATAAGCAGAGACATTTAAAAGAGACGTAGGATATATGTGCGATTTAGTTTCTCATTCCCTCCTAATATTTTACTTTTTTTATTTACATTTGATGAATTAGCCTACACAATAAGTTGAATCTCCAATTGAAAAATGGGAGCCCATGTGATAAGTAGCTTCTATCATTTGTAATATGTTTCAATAATAGACTAAGTTCATTGATATTATGCATTCAGCGAGGGGTGATTAGCATATGGGTACCACTTGGCGTAGGCTGTTGGTGGATTAAATTAAAAAAAATTGTAAAAAACGGGTAAATAGTCTCTAAATTGTTTTCGGTTGGTCAGTTTAGAATTCTGACAACGGATCATTGTAATATACGCCTATTTAGGAAATGTCATGAAAGGAGGAGGGTGCAGCTTTCAAAATGGCAGTTTTATTTTAATTACAAACTCAAATGCCAATTGGCGTAGGCAATTGGCGGGTCTAGTGTTAATTCAGGCGTGATGAGATAAAAGCGTGTAAAATGTTCTCGGTGTCCTTAAAAGTTAATATCGATCGTATTTTCGATATTTTTCTAAGATGGTAAAAACCCTATTGCACATGTTTTGTGGTGTGTTGTTCGAAACTTAAATTACTGTCAGACGCCAATATTCTTTGCAACAGGCTTGATAAGATCCACTATGGAACCAGCTGATGGCAATTATTGCTCTGCCATTTGCTGGGACCCAATGATCAGGATCTGTTTTCTCTGAGTTCAGCTTTAGGAAATTATTTTACATTTCAAAAGCAGTTTAAATGCCCCTGAGGCACATCTTATTTAACCAAACAAAATGAAGAGACACAGTTATTCACAGAGACACAGAACCTCCTGTTCGACAGGTACAATGAAAACCATTCTAAGGCTGTACCAGGAATGAGTACATGCCATCATCAGTAGACATCAAGAGGTATTAGGTGACTCTAAGCAGGGCAGTCTCAGTGCTGTGGTACTTCCGGAAGCCAGTTTGAAATTTCTCTAATATGTTGTTATTTTCTTATACAGAGAGTAGTTGGTTGATAATCATTGATATTAAAGGCAATTTGGAAATTGGTCTATAGTTTTGATGGAGGTATCCAGACCAGGCTTTTTTTAAAGTAGGTTCACACAAGCAGTTTTCAAAAATATTCAGGGACAAAACAGGTAGATAAGGAGCTGTTAAAAACAGAAAGCAAGCAGGGCCCAACAGATTATATTACTTTTAGTAAAAACGTTGTCTGTGTTACATCAAGTGGGCTGGAAAACACTCATTTGCAATCATCTTTTTAAAGTCAATGGGATTAAACTGGTTAAAACTATCTTGTTGACGTGAGGGACCTCAGAGTAAGAGACAGAGGTGGTACTAGAGACTCCACATTATCAGTAAAATAAGAAAAAAATGTTCACAATCACCATCGCTTACAACTGAGGCACAAGGGGTGGCTGGATTTACCATCTGATCCAATAAAAATGTAGGATTGTGTTGAGGTTTAGAAATGAGTTCAGAAAAATAATGTGTTCTCGCATTATTTCTCGTGCTTAGCCATTGTATTGTAGTTTAATAATGAATTAATGGACAAAACGTGCTTTTCTTTCAAAAACAAGGACATTTCTATTTGAACCCACTTTTCTGAATGGTAGTGTATCTTATTTAACAATTATTTCCCTGAAAACACTTGAAATGCACTGCATGTGTGGGCCGTCAGAAAACCAATTTAAAAGATAGTTTTTTAGTAAGTGGTTTTCAGCCAGCCCCTTAGCTGAACAGTTGTTGGTCTAGTACAATCAATCAGCCTTGTGACATCATGTACCATCCCCAGTGAACATGCTGAAATATTTTTTTTTACATTTGTATACTTTCAGTTCCTAATTTAATAACTGCTAGATAAAACATAGTGTCATACAGGACAATAACTTTTTTGAATTTAATGTCCTTTTAAGAAAGTGGATCCAGTCTGCATGTAGTGCAGTTCCGAAGTGCTTGTCAAAATGCCTGATACAAATATGACAAGGACTGTAAACAAATCAATACTGTGTTTTTAAGAGGGATAGACTTACACTGTCACAATCCAATCAATGTCAAGAACAGTCTAAGTCCTACCTTAACAATGTAATTCTCTCTCTCATGATTTCACATATACACACATGTATACACACATACAAATGCACACAATCTGAAACACTTTCCAAAACTTGGTATAATTAAGAAAAATAAACCGTGTGACAACCAACCCCAGACTATCAACTTATACATCTATGGCTCTGATAATTAAAAGTGGACGATGGTCATTGTGAAACATGCATACAAGTAAAAAAATGCCATACAATGCTCCATCTTTGAATAGTTTAACGTTTGAAATCAGGAGATAAGTTTGGTTAACTCCTATGATCGTATCTTTATGTAGGAAGTCATGTTCACTTATATGTATTTGCAGCTTTCACAGTATATTTTTTTGAGGAATATATTTGTTTTCTGAAGACAACTATATGTTAACATATTCACTGTTTTGCAAAAAACAACTGAGGTCTGTTTCTTTTGACCATTTTGAAAACTGACAACACAAGTCTATGATATGATGAAGATGATTACATTTGCAGCAAACCATGTTCACCATATTTAAAGATGGCCTTCGATTCCTAAAAGCACAGTCTACATTCAAATCCAGATTCATCAGAAACAGTATGTTGGAAATTTCGAAAATGGTGACCACTTCTATTATCTGTGTGACTGACATCAAAGAGGTCTGCATTAGTGGGTAGAAAACAGTTAATAGCTACCACAGTCCGCATGATGAAGAGCTGTACCGATTTTCCAATGTACAACAAAGTTACAATTCATTATTTGGCTGGTTATTCATGACCAGTGACCATTGTTAAACTCATGACCAAAGGCCATCTTAGTTAGAAAATGTCAGACATCTGCTACTAACCTGTTGCTATGCAGAACATGAACCCCTGTGTTGTCTCGGTAACCTATGAATGGAAGGTGATATTCAGGTCAAGGTAAATAACTTCACATGTAGCCCTCTTTCTCATCTATCAGAGTTATAATTACATGGTCATCCTGGCCTTTCCACAGCATCTCTCCCTCAAAGTCAAGCATTTTATGTTTGCGGCAGCGTAAAACGATGCCCACCACTTTGTCTGAGATTTTGACATATCGGTCAAATAGCCTGCCGAAGGTGATGAAATATTTGCCATTCTTGTCCTTGTAACCCATATCTCTGATGATCCAGCATAACTCCTCCATCTCTTTGTGGATATGTTTATGAGCTCGTTCACCGCGCAAGGCTGTCTGGGTTCCATCTTTGGGGCGTCCGTAGCCTTCATCACCCTTCTGAAGCCGTTGGGCAATGGCATGATTGTAGTCAAACTCTGCACTAAAGGGGTTGAGCTTCTGACTCTCCACATGCTGCTGTGACCATTTCTGCCACCTGCTCTTGATGTCACTTATGGTTGTTACTTTAATCTGCAGAATGGGATTCAAAGCATCAGATCAGACTTCATCAGATTTTAGAGTGTCAGTGTCAATATCTTTTGGCAGATTAACTAAAATTATATAAACACAGCAAATGTCTAAATAATCAAATATTCCTATACAGAAGGCAAAACAAGCTCAATGGACGATCATCATTTCATGCTCAATAGAGAATCTCCATTACGTTTTAATCTAGGAAAAATTTATTATATATTATATGTATTATGAAAGAGTATTTGTGGTGATTAGTCCCTAAACCTCTTGAAAAATAACACCGTGTGATGATTCGTTCCTTTGGCATTTCTAAAGAGGTCCATGGCAGCCAAATCTTCCATAACAGTCATCTAAACTGTGTAGAATGCCTTCTGATGAAACTTGAGACCCAAGCCTTACACGTCTAGAGCCAAATTAGTAACACGATTATAAATCTTGCTCCTGACCTTATACATAAGGACATTATAATTAACTCTGAACGTCCAGTAGACAGCATGTAAGACTTTTTGAAATAACTAACCATCAATTTCTTGTATATTAAGGGATTTATTTTCAAGTGTTTACTAAAATGAACTGAGGGTTTTTTGGACTGGCAGTGCAATCAGTCTATCTTGACCTAAGATCACAAAAAAGAAAACAAAAGATAATGTGTTCCTATTGGAAATCTTTCTCCCAGCCTTTGAAAATGTTAGCAATCAGATTATTGAAAAATTTATATACAGATTTTTGTATATTCAGATCTACCGACTCCCTACTGCTGTGAACATCATTAGAAAAAAACATTAAGCTTGAGCTGTGTAATGTTAATGTTACCAGGTAGTCATAAACTTGATAGTGTGATCACATCCACATACTAAATACATTTTATTTGCTACATATATTTAAACATACCTGGAATTTTACTTACGGTAAAGTTATGAAGATCTCACAAGATTTCACAATATTGCAATGGAAAAAGTAAAAGAAGACAGTAGGCTACACGTAATCAGACTTAAATCCTAATGGTTTATTCTAGGAATGAAGTAGTCTGAATTTGAATATGAACCTTTTTCAGAATTCTTGTTACAAGCAAGACTCTTACCCAATTGTTTGATTTTGATTGATTCAAAGAAAGTTTGGGGTTCCCTGCTGGAGCTGCTGCCCCCTCGACCCTCGACCCGATGAGCGGATGAAGATGAAATGATGATTCAAGCATTATTTTACTTGATTCAAGATTTTGTACATTTGACAAAAATATTTGCAGTGTGCAGGAAGAAGCAGAGGACAAAGTAAGTGAAAGAAAAAGGTTTGCACAGTGATAGAATAAATTTGGGCATTGTTTTACTAATCAGTCAATGTATGGATAATTTATAGTCTTTGTTACAATATGCATCTTTCTGTATAAATGCAAATAATATACAACGATCAGCCATAACAAGTGTGAAGTGAATAACACTGATAATCTCATCCTTCATGTCCTCAAATTTGATGTGTTAAGAAGCAGGAAGAATGGGCTTTGACATGAGCCAAATTGTGATGGCTCAACGACTGGGTCAAAGCATCTCCAAAACTACAGCCCGTGTGGGGTGTTCCTGGTTTGCAGTGGTCAGTACCTATCAAAAGTGGTCCAAGGAAGGAAAAGCAGTGATCTGTAACAGGGTCATGGTCAACCAAGGCTCATCGATGCATGTGGGGAACGAAGGGTGGTCAATGTGGTCGAATCCAATAGACGAGGTACTGTAGCTCAAATTGCTGAAAAAGTAAATGGTACTGATAGAAAGGTGTCACAACAGCCAGTGAATCGCAGTTTGTTGCATATGGGGCCGCATAGCCGCAGACCAGTCAGGGCGCCCATGCTGACCCCTGTACACTGCTGAAAGCGCCTACAATGGGCATGTGAGCATCAGAACTGGACCACGGAGCAATGAAAGAAGGTGGCCTGGTCTGAAGAATCACATATTCATTTACATCTAGTGGAGGGCTGGGCGCCTGGGCGTCACGTACCTGGAGAACACATGGCACCAGAATGCATTCTGGGATCATGAAATAATGAAATCTGACTTATAGTCTTTAATGCTACATATAAATACGAATATTTCCTCATATTTCATTTTATTTTTAATTAACACAAAATTGAACCCCCCCTCGGATTCATTGATAGTGTAGATGGATGTGACTTTGGTCACATTACTCTACACTATGACATTAGTTTATTTATTATTTACAATGTGTATCCAGCCAGTACCTTAGGTCTGTTTATTTGTTTCTTCAGCTGGCTTTGGTTGCTTTGGTCGCTGTTATCGCTGAGTCCGGCCTCCTCCCCTAGCTCGCTGTCCTCTGTGTCCGAACTGTTGCTACGCGTGCCCATCTTATACTCCTGCCTACCCAGCTGGACGTGAGCTCTCACTGCCAGTCGTCTACGGGTGGGCGACTCGTTGCCCAGAAAGGGCTTATTACCACCCTCAGGCACCATCTGGATCTTGTCCTTGATAGAGTTCACCAGGTCGCTGCTGTACTCGCTGCGTTTTGGTAGGTGACTTTTGATCGAGTCACCTGTCCGGATCAAGCTGTTGCAGTCAGAGTCTGCCTCAATCACGCGGGTCTTGAACACAACTTTTGTCTTGTTCTGCTTTGCCTTCTCTTCATCCTCGATAATGGAAGTGGGCAACCACCCAGAGGGTATTGTCTCCTGTCTGGTTGAGTTCTCAGTAGCCCAGCTCTGCCAGCTTTTGGCAAGACTGTGGACCATGGCGGCACATTTGATCTTCCGCACGGCCTTGACAAAGGGTCTTTCCTCCTGCACAGTACTTGTCATGGTTCCTGCTTGACTATGCTTGTATGTTTTGTGTGGTAGGAGGGAGGGTCAGTGAGTGAGCAAGTGGAAATAATCCTTTAGTGCCTTCATGTAGCCAGACAGGGCTTTAAATAAGCCATCGTAGAGAGCAGTCACAGGCCCAACGTGTGACATTTTCTTGTTGCGTACATGGGTGCCTTGCATGACCCTAACACACTGCGTAATTTCCCCCCAGGAGAGTCAACAGGTGGTCACTCTACAGTGATGTCAGTTTGCAGTCTGAACATGTACACATATACACATGAATGCAAATGACAAAATCACTAAGACTTTACGTTTGTGTCACTGATCTATAACCAGGGTTAGAATAAGTACACCACTGCTAATAAATTAATAAAGCATTTTTATTGATAATTGTATTTATAAATAATTTGTGTTTCATACGCATGTTCTAGTATAATCCACAGTTATATAGATCTGTGTTAAGTGACTATTGTCTTGCATTGTAAGCATCTGCTAGAATTGCAGAGAATCGTGACAAATGCAGTATGTACCATTCTATATTGCATGTAGCTTGCCAGTTCTCGTGTTATTCTATTTTGGAGCCTGCCGGAGAGTGCATGTGCCGCTAAGGCTGATTGATGCACGAGTATGGCCAGAGAACATGAGCTGGGTTATTTTGGGGAGATGCACAGGACTAAAAGGAGACCTGCTTTGTCTGGCCCTCAAACACTGTTCTGTTGCAGCAACTAAAAAACTGTTAACATGGATTATATCCTTTGTGTTTGATATTTGAAGAAATGCAATTGGTGTCAGCAACAGAGTCCTGTAATTATATATTTTTTTAAACTTAATATCTCTCTCATCGTCATCAGCTTATCCTTTATCGGGTATGTAAATATATGTGCCATATTTATAAACCACGTTCTGTTTCCATCACTGCTCACCCAACCAGAAACATTCACTGGGAGGAGTGAGCACATTCCGCAGTCAACTAAAAAGATTAAGCAAGCAGATGCCTGATTTGCTAGAACAACAACACACTCCATCACAGGCCCAATTTGCACTTCCTTCTAAAAGGAGTGTGGTAAGACTACTGATTCATTCAATAAAGACAACATTTGTTACTTAATCACTTCCTGGCCCTGCCTGTGTATTCCTTTATCATGTCCTAGGTCTTTACTTTAAAGGGGAATGGCAAAATCCTAAAAGACACTCAGACAGCTGGCTACATTCCTGAAGAACAAAGAACAGATACCCTTATTGGTTAAGGCCGATTAACAGATGGTCAGAGGATCCAGTGATTCACTGTTATCATTCAGACATGTCACAAACAATGACAAACAAAGTATCTACTCTGTGTTAATTACAATATTGATAAAGCTGTATCTGGGGCTGTGGAAGCGCAGCCCTCATCAGATTCCCTTTTTTTAATATTAAATGATATATTTGGTTGTGTTGTCTCCCTGTGAAGGTAAGAAATGCTGTTTGGTTATCAGTGATGTTTTCTGAATGTGTTTAAGCATTCCGTTGCAGGCACAGCAATACGGAAGAGGTATTAAAAGCGATGATCTGAAAAATAATCCCACATGACTGACATCAGACAATGGTACCCACTCTGTCAACTACGTAATAACCTCAATGTCAGAAGCCTGAAAATGTATTAGTGAACACACGGTAGTTGCAACCACTCTCAGATAGGAAAGCAGTAGGGTATGTTAGTAGCATGTTGAAATCAAGATTGACGAAATTACAGGCTGACAGGTTTTACCTAGATACAGCTGCTGCCAATAGTTCTGATGTGATTGGGTGATAGAAAAACAACAACATTGGTTAAATATCTTCTATCTCATGACGTTGTGACTGGACACTTTTGAGAATGACTAACACACCTTTTTCTTGAAATAGGTTGATGTGCCAGTGAAAGAATGATATGTGAATACTGTCTGTATGAGTCTTAATAATGTTCTGAAAGTTCTGTTTCCAAGAGTCAAAGCCACTCTACCAGCACCCCCTCATACAGGCAACCACAGGATTGAGCCGGGTGGTGTTGTGGTGGTGAAGGATCTACGCAGGAAGTGCTGGAAAGATCCAAGATGGAAAGGATCATATTGTGTGCTCCTGACAACTTCAGCTGCAGTGAAAGTGGCAGAAAGCGATACATGGATTCCTGCCAGTCACTGACACATAGTTGCAGAACCTGAAGGAAACAAACTGCCTACAGCAGGGCAAGGAAAAGCATCCAGATTTTATTGATCGCACCGATACTCAGTCGCGGGATAGACTTAGCATACTCAAGCAATTCTAAGTAGTGCTATCTCGATTGTCCATCGGTAGGACATGAATAACTGCCGCTCAAATGCACACATTTCTAATAGCACCCACCCGGACAAATAGTGGGTATGGATTCATTGTTGTTCAAAAACCAAGGGACACTGATCACATTTAGCTGATTACAGACAAAACGAGATGCCCAGACATGCTAGAGATCTTTGGTGGTCCTTTTGTAACTATACTGTATTTAAAATATGCTAATGACATGTTATGTACAGTATGTGTAGTTGCTCCCCTTTCTGTCAAATCCCCATGTCATCTAACACCTGTTACCATAGCAAATCATACTCTCTGATTTTTTTCAGGTAGCCTTTTCATTTGGCATTAAATTGAATAGTTTAATAACTTTTCGGGTAAATATGAACATAACTAGATTGGTTGTTGGTTTTATACGCTTGGTATCCGTTATCATGGTCGAACTGACTAGGAATGCTAATTGCTCATTTGTTTCAATAACACCAATGGTAGGATAAGCATGGGTGTTACCCAGTGTAGTAAATATTACCATCATGTTGAGACTGGGTTAAACATATATTCTGTAGTTTTTATTCAATATTACTTTAGGCTATGTTTTTATAAGTAATTAACATAATTCTACCTTTTTCTATCTTTGTTGGTGGCCATACTGTGTATGGTCATTTCTACTGTGTATGGTTCAATGGTGTTTATGTACCTAAGGGGTGGCTAGGATGTTGTGATTTTACCTGCTACAGCTCTGGCTGGTGGCAGTGAATGTGCATGTTGTGACTTGGCTCATACAAACACTGCCTCATAATCAATGGCGTATTACTGCTTGTGATAAGCTCGCAGCTACAGTTTTCCAATGGGATGATTTCAGTCTTGTGTGGTTTGTCCATTCGGGTTAGTGCAAAATAATTTGTCTTTTGAGTTTTCATTTACTTTCTTGCTCTGGATTATTATTCCTTGTTTTATGTGTTTGAATGACTGCAAGTATTTTTGTCCAATCCATTCATGTTGGTGATGTGAAATTATAGCTGTATCTCTGATGATGCTGGACAGGTGGAAGGAAATGTGACTATTTCAAATTCTGTTGAGTTATCATATTTGGTCATGATAAAAGGAGGGAATGTCATAGAAATTTGAAATTGTGAAGCAATATAATGATTCAACGTTATTATTTTATATTGCATTGGCAGTTATGAGTTTATATTCATTTCTATGGTGTTTTCATTTAGTATGCTGTGGCCTAGGTCAATGAGTAATTAACAGACCAATGGGTTCTCTGTTTATCTGTTGAAGAGATCAGCTTGACTAGAGAATGACCTCGCATCTGTTCTTTGTTCAATGTCTGACAGCTTTTAGTTGGGGGCGTGGTCTGTGAAGATGCTACAAAGACGTCTGTCGTATCTAGATACTTTGATTACTCGGAGTGCGGTCATACTAGGTGGCTGTATATCGATTATCCCATGGGCATGTAAAAATAAAAAACCTTTATAGAACTTTGGACTCAAGAACGATTTATTTTTCGTTAACAGAAACAAAAGAAATACGCTTCCTGGTACACAGAAAATACTAGAGTACTCAAGCAAGCCTCCAGACAATTGGAGTGAAAGTAGCGCTCCACCAAGTTGGAAGTTTTCAGACCAGCCTGAATAGACAGCACACAAAAATACCAAAAAGCACTCACATCTGCTCGATCAGCGTATTTCTCCAACCTGATTGAGGTGAACAAAAACAATCCAATATTTCTCTTTGATACAGTTGCAAAGTTAACTAAAAAGCAACACTCAACAATTGATGTGTGTCTTCACGTTAGCTGTAATGAATACATGAACTTTTTGATGAAAAAATCATCACCATTAGAAAACAAATAACTAACTCCCCAAAATCTCAGTTGTCCTGAGAATGTCCTGAACCTTCCTGACCAGATGTCAAAACACTGGAACTTTTTGATCACTTATCGCTCAACACATTCTCTAAATTTGTAATGAGTTCGGTCCAGTTTCAGACCCCATCATGGTACGTGATGGGTGATGCACACATGATGGTAACAAATTACCTTCTAATGGCCTCAGACAAAGGTTCCGCATCCATCCTGTTGCTTCTTGATCTTAATGCTGTTTTTGACACTATTGATCACTCGCTTCTCTGAGAGAGACTGGAAACCCATATCGGGCTATGTGGAAATGTTCTAGCCTGGTATAAATCATATTTATCTGAATGACAGCAGTTTGTATGTGGATGGTATATCATCTGACAAAAAAAAGTATGTATTGGTGTTCCTCAAGGCTCGGTTCTGGGCCCTTTATTGTTCTCACTATATATGCTGCCTCTTGGAGATGTAATCCGAAATCACAATGTCAATTTAGGACCCAAGAAACAAAGAGTTTTATTGGCAAATCTCACTGTGAACCGCGATGACTGCATGGTCTTATCCCAAAAAATGGTCCGCAATCTCGGCGTTACCCTCGACCTTGACCTCTCTTTTGATGAACATATAAAATATATCTCAAGAGTTGCTTATTTTCATCTTCGAAATATTGCAAAAATCTGAAACTTTCGATCAAAATCTGATAGAAAAAATGTATCCATGCTTTTGTTACATCAAGATTAGATTACTGCAATGCTCTTTTTTTCTGGTTCCCTTGATAAATCAATGAATAAACTTCAATTAGTGCTGCACACGGCTGCTAGAATCCTAACTAGAACAAAATAAATGTAACACATTACTCCAGTACTAGCCTCTTTACACTGGCTGCCTGTTAGGGTTAGGGCTGATTTTAAGGTTTTGTTGTTAACCTATAGATGAGTACATAAACTTGCTCCTACTTATCTCGCTGATATGATCCAGCCATACATACCTGCACGTAACCTTAGATCGCAAGATGCAGGCCTTTTAACTGTACCGAAAATGTCTAAACAAACAGCTGGAGGCAAGGCCTTCTCATCTCTCATGATATGCCAATTAAAATTAGAAATGCAGACTCAGTGCAAACCTTCAAGCTTCTATTAAGACTCATCTCTTCAGCCTGGTCTATGATTATGTGCAGTCTGGCCCAGGAGCATGAAGGTGACCGGAAAGCCCTGATACTGTCCACCCTTGCTGTCTTGCCATCGCCACTGGGATGCCCTCCCTCCAATGCCATTAGTGGGTGGATTTGATTGCTTTTTGTTGTCTCTCTTTTGCGCACTGGTGCAATAGGGCTATACTCTGCTGGCACTACTCGGCCGGCACTACTCGGCCCTCATTCAGGATGATTGCGGTTGGTGGGTGTCCCTTTGGTTGATGCTTGGCAATGTGGGTGGATTGATTTTCTGCCTGTTGGGCCCTGTTCGGGGCCGCCTCCGGATAGGGCCAGAGTGTAACTGGAACCCCACTATCTCAGCCCCAACGTCTTACACTGCAATATTATTGTGCTGGGGAAGTATGGTCTACATTTTCACAGTTTTCTGTCGTTTTAAACTTAGGAGGACATAAGATCTTAACCCACACCTGCGGCATACCAGGCATCACTCGTTGCGGTCCCTGTCCAAAGTCCTCCTGGTTGTGTTACAGATCAAGATACCTGATGATTTCAGCTGCCACTCTGCTGACCCCCCCTCCCCCCTGTCTGTCTCTGTCCTTGTCCATCTGGTCGTGCTTCTGATCTTCACAATGTTTAAATAGACTCTGTGCTTAGCCCACATGCATCAAACTATTACCATTTGGATTCTTAATATGTTTACCTGGCGCAGCCAGAAGAGGACTGGTAATCACTCGGAGCCTGGTTCCTCTCTAGGTTTCTTCCTAAGTTTCGGCTCTCTTAGGGAGTTTTGCCTAGCCACTGAAGTTCATCACTGTCAGCTGTGTCGTGGGAAAAAGAAGCAGCGGACTGAGGAGTCGTTAAAGTATCTTTATTCATTTATGGCTGACCTATGCTCACAATGGTGAGTCAATAACACCCAATGACCAGGGGAGCAGAGGGAACATATATACTGGGGGAAATGACTGTGGATAATGATCAGGTGCGCTAAACGAGACAACAGGTGTGATGAGTTGATGAGATGGGCAGTGGAGTCAGAAGGCCGTTGACATCGAGCGACGAAGCCTGCCCCCTGCAGGGAGATGATGGGCAGCAGAGGGCGCAATTGTCACAGGCACTACTGTTGTTTGCTCACTGGGGTTTAACTGGTCGACGGCATTTCTTCTTAGTGACTAAGAGAAAGTTCTTGCCCGGCTGCGGGAGCTTTGACGGGGGGATAACAACACGATCGTTTCTTCCGGGTGACACAGACTTCCCATTTCTACACTAACATAATCCTTGCCTGACATTTGCGTCTGAAGCCGAGCCTCTAACTCTGCTATCTTTAACTGAAGACGACAGCTCTCCATGAAGTAGCTACAACAGTTACAGTGCAAAGGCATAATAATGGTACTTAGCTTCAGGTAGGTAACATTTTTGTTCTATTTGATGTTATTTTATTGGCCAAAAAACAGTTGAAACTGAGACTTGCTTACTTCAGCCAGTGTTAAGCTGAGTTTGAACCTGCCGTCCTGTGAGCTGCCTATCACGCAAGCTGTTGACCCTCAAAAACATATTTTTTTATTCTGTTGTGGCTTTATTCTGCACCTCTTTCTGTCAAACATTCCTCCAGTGGCCAAGTGCCTTTTGATGATGTATAAAACTGTACTCACTGACTCATTGGCTTTTTCCCTGAACATCTATAAAGTAAAGACCTGAACTTTTAAGGGATATAATGGCCTGTCTGTTTTCCTTTGTAAATTGCCTTTCCCTCACCATTATGATAGCAATATACAACTTCCTGCAGTACTATACTCTAAATAACACTTAAGAGGGAGTAGTAATACATTCTGTTCCAACAATACTTTTCTACTAACAGTTTGTTAGTGTCAGTGATCGTGTATTGGGGTGAAGCGGACCAGGCGTAGGCAGACGGTTGCAGCTCGGTGTGTTCTTTAATGGTAGACAAACATACACAAAACAACCGAACAGAAAGCAAAGAGCACCGAGATAAACTGTAAAATGAAAATGAACATAGATAAGCACACTACTACTCACATCGACGGACATGGAACAATGACTCACAACTGAGGGGAGCAGAGGAGGAACATTTAAACACATACTAATTGGATGATTGGGACCTGGTGTGAACAATGAATGACAAGACAAGACAAATGGGACCGGGATGAGTTCATGGCTGTTGGTAAACCGGAGAATGCGGGAGATGGCGGACCAATCCGTCACCTCACCGTCACAGTTAGCAATATTTTCTACTAACAGTTTGTTAGCAATCAACAAATGTTGGGACATCTGTACGTATTGATAGAATCAACTTTCAAAGCTTAATTTACTTCCATTGCTTCATATCCCCCATAACCACTATATATGTATGTAATTTTTTAGCTTACCTTCAATTCAGGTCATTCCCTTGAACAGCTTACATTTCTATTTCAAATAACTGGAACATGGGACATGTTCTATAACTACATCTGAGCTCAGTTTTGAAAAGTCATTTTTGCAACCACCTAAAGTTTTATTTTCAGTGTGGGTTATTGTATGAAGATTGATGGCCAAAAATGGAATCAATTTATTTTAAATTAAGTCAATAACACAATAAAATGTCGAGAAAATAAGGGGCATTAATACTTCCCAACAGCACTGTATACATTTTTTTGTTATGCATTTATAATTGTAATGCATAACATGCATTTGTAGTTGGGAAACCCTTGTATGAAATATGTAATTTGGCCCACTGTACCTATGTCACATGCATTTTTGAGTTTGTACATGTTTTTTCTTAGCTAAAACATGATGCAGTTGCATTGTAAATATACATTTAATGTCAGGTTATATATTCTTCCATATCTTTAACTCCAAAAGAACGTATTAATGAATAAACAACAGTTAAAAAATCAGAAACTGCTTTTTTCGCTAGGTATGTGTGCACATATGAGGACTTTGACTCTGGATTATGCAGACTCACGATGTGCTTACTCATAAAAGACTTAAACTAAGGACAGTCAATAAGAGTCACCAACTAAAATGTACAGTACAATACACATAAATACACAAAATAAACCAAACGACAACATAATAAAACTGGTGAGACAGTAGTGCAATGAACAGGGTATAAAGGGTGATGGAAATAAATATTATTGTGCAGGTATTATTATTTACATAATGACAGTAGATTTGATCTATATATATATATGTGCAAACAATGATGGAATGAATAAATATTTTTTTACATGAGGTAGGTAGATATGATATACAGTATATACAGACTATGAACAACACTAAATTACAGGATGACAAAGAAATTAGGGGTGTGGTAAGATGCTACCCAGCTGTCTTATGTCACACAGGTTTTACCCAAAGGGCGGGCTGTCCTCCCCTACATGGGTAACCTTTTCAACTCTTGAAGAGGACTTGCAGCAAACAATAGATGCCCCAATACTGATGGGTAGATCAATGAGTAACTCTAGAACTCTAGAATCTGCCGATACCAGTCAATGATGCCCCCTAGGCAAATACCAATCCCCCTCTCCTACATTCCTAAGGAACAAAGAATAGATACCCTCTCCCCATGGAATGCGCTCGCTCTTTCTCACTCTTTTGGGGAGGGGAGTGACTTAAACATTCCGTTGGTTATTTAACCACAGTTAGTGATTGGTTTATGTATTGAAGAATTATAACAACTGAATAAGATCAAGTATAATTAGTTAGGGCTGGTGCTGAAATCCTGAAAGATGACTTTTGTTGTGGTATTGTGATCACTGTTGTGGGGTTTCTGGTTGACAAAACTACATAAACAAGGCAGTATTCGCAGCGGAATGTTGTTGTTCTCCTGGAAACGAAAAGAAGCCTCTAACTTCTACGGTTTCATAATTATGAATGGAAATGTGTGACCTAGATGCAACGGTGCATGAATGGAAATGTGATGTTCCCCACCCTCACCTGCTGACACCTGTTGGTCAGGAAGTTTTTGATCGACTGACAGGTGGAGGCTGACACTGTGAGTTGGGTGAGTTTGGTATGGAGGATGTCTGGGATGATGGTGTTGAACACCAAGCTGAAGTCCACAAACAGGATTCTTGCATATGTCCCAGGAGTGTCAAGGTGTTTCAGGACATAGTGCAGTCCCATGTTGTCAGCATCATCCACAGACATGTTAGCCTAGTAGATAAACTGCAGGGGGACGAGCAAGGGGCCTGTGATGTCCTTCAGGTGAGCCAAAAGTAATCTTTGAAAGCATTTCATGACCACAGATGTGAGGGCAATAGTTCTGTTGTCATGGTAAATTGTGGATAGTTTGAATCACGAGGGAACTTCACGCAGCTCCAGAAATCTGTTGAAGATCTGTGTAAAGATGGAGGCCAATTGTTCAGCACAAACTTTCAGGCAGGATGGTGACACACCATCTGGGCCAGGAGCCTTCTTGGACTTCTGCCTCTGAAAGAGCTCACAGGTGGGGAGTCGGTGAGTGGAGGTGACAGGATGTGAGTGGTGGAGGGTTTCTGTTTGAAGATGGTGCTGGAGTGGGGGAGAGGTGTGAATGGGGGCCTTTCAAACCTACATAAAATAATATTCAGCTCGTCAGCCAGTCTTTGAGATCCAGCGGTGTGGGGGGATGGTCTCCTGTAGCTTCCCTTGTCAGTGTTTTTCTGGCATGATTGTACAGGGTTCTGTCCCCATATATGTACACCTCCTCCTTGGATTGACAAAGCTGCCTACGTTTTACAGTAAACCAGGGTTTTTGAATGCAGTATGTGTGGACGTTTTTGTCGGCACACACAAAAACTAAGGTAAAATGGCAGTGTCAGTGAGTTCATGTACAAGTCTCTGGCCTCAGCCACAAAGACACTCCAATCAGTAGAATCGAAGCAGGCTTGTAATTCCACTTTACACTCATTGGTCCATCTTTTTTTACAGACTTGACCACAGGCTTAGCAGATTTCATCTTCTGCCTGTAGGTCGGGAAAAGATGAACCAAACAGTGATCAGAGCTGCACTGGGACAGAGTGATATGTGTCCTTTAATACTGTCTAGCAGTAGTCCAATGTGTCAGATTCCCTGGTGGGGCACTTAATATGTCTGTATTTTGGAAGTTCACGATTATAGGATTATGAATTCAAATTATAGGAATCACAACCACAACAATGGCGTCACCAACTAGAGATTCAGAGGGGCAAGCATCCATTTTTGGTTTTGAGGCCAACCAATTCTCCTCATAAAACATTGCATATCTAATCCTAGTTTAGCCACAAGGGGAAACAGGCACAAGTGTGATATGGGCCGTGCATGATCCCAGAGTGACTTAATACAGGAACAACTAGGCCACTAGCTCATCCATGCTCAAAATACCTTTCATTTATTTCGCTTTTAGTCTCTGAGCGGACATACAGATTTGAAATTGGCTGTCTCCTGTGGTAAGATATATAAAAATATCAGCAGACAAAGCAGACATATTGTTTGTCTGTAATGTTGAGATGATATTATTGATGGCTGAAATCTGCTGTTTTTCTTTCAATCACATGGAGAGTCAAGCTTATATAAACCAAGATGTCTATCTGAAAAAGTGTTACAGAATTAATACAGACTCGGCTCACACACATTCCAGAACAGATGTTAAAGAATGTGCTTGCTAAAGTTTATTTTGCAATAAGGAATTTGCTAGGTATTACTAAGAGTTCACATAGTATTAGTATTACATAGAATACTTGGTTTTCTATGTATGTATTTTCACTGTCACAATTGTGTAACAATGTGATGTCTCCTCATAGCAAGGGAATTACTAGGAGTAATCATTATTACATAATTACATTCAAACCAAATAATTGAGAAAAAGAGAACAGATAACAAAATTATGTAAATGTTTATTTTTTTATTTGGTTTATCACAACAGCTATTGTGGGTCAGCTATCGTGAGGGAACCTCTTTTCCAATCCCGACTGCAGGTCACTGATCTCCACCAAGCAACAAATTCCATAACTATTGTTTCTTCTATATTTGTATTCCTTCCATTTACAATGACCATTTTGTAAGAGAACAGACAGCATGAGTTATGCACCGAGCTGAGGATGACTAAGTGTGAAAACGGTTGTCTGTGGAGTCTGTATAGGGGCCCAGAGGACATTGACTGCTCTTGAGTTTGTCATCCCTTTAACTTCCATCTAGGGAGATTCAGGATGGTGACAGGCCTGGACAGCTGGCATCTTCTAACACCTAACCTCCAACTCTATGATGTTTTGAAAAAAAGGCTTTGAGCCTAACAGAACTCTCAATTTTCTGCATTTAAAAAGCCAGTGTTTTATCACTTAGGTTTATAACCATACACCTGCAGTAAACGTGGAAAGCTTGAATTGCCTGTTACCAGGTAAGCATAGCAATAAAAAAGTAAATGCATTGGTAGTCATGTGTTTGTAAATGCGTTTATATTGCACTGTCAATTGTGGGCAGGAGCACACTGAGGTAATGGTACATGTGCATTAGTATGTTGTAATGATCCCTTGTTTTTGAACAAAGTATTTTTAGTGAGCCGTTTGAATTACATATTTATTTTAATGGCTGGCAGCAGATCTCTACACTTGGTTTCATACTAGTTCCTAATGGAAGAGGTTTCAATCAGGGGGTGCTGTTGATTGATGTCTAGGGTATTGAAAATACATTTAAGAAATAAGCTGCTGGGACGCTTGTACCCCTACTACCTGTGGCAATGTGTGAACGATTGATTTATTAGTTCAATTAAATGACATAAATGAAGTGCCACTAAATGCAATTTGTACATTTGTACACATTGCCAATTGTACCCACACATCTATCATCCAACCTGTATCATACACTATACTTAATACTTGTGCACTTTCTGCCTCCTTTGTTTGCCTTAATTGCACATTTAGTATTGCCATGTGTACTGCATTTGCCTTCATTGCACTTGTAATATACATATACTTAATACTTGTAAATTTTCTATGTAAATACTTCTATTTACACTTCTGGTTAGATGCTAACTGAATTTCGTTGGACTGTACTTGTACTAGTTCAATGACAATAAAGTTTAATCAAACCTAATAAGTGATTAAAAAAAATGCAACTCAACAATCTGATCAGTCAATTAACAGTCATACTTCCCATCACTTATGTGCTCAGAGTTGGCGATAAAAATCATAAATTTTCATGTGATACAACCCTTCCTCTGGACTAAACTCCATAAGTTAGCTTTATTAACATTGTGTATAATGTGAACAAAAAGGAATAATGGAACTTAAAGCAAGGCAAGTCTGCCTGGTCATGGATGGCTAAAAACCTTATTTGTAGAGTTTACACCTAGTTACACTAGTGACAATATTATATTAACATGTTTTTACATTATTACTAGTTAGTTAATGACTATCAAACGCTGATTATTTTCAACAAATATATCAAACTCCTTAAATTTTTTGTTTACAAACAATAGTTAATAAATGCTTGAGTTTATAGTTGAAACTGAAGATGTTAAAAAGGGAGCAAGAATTAGATTTATAACCTAGATTTCAGTCCTGTGCCTCCAGAGGAAAGGGGAACAGTGCTGGAGGAGTATTCTTAAAGAAACACTATCTAGGTCAGACAAAGGGAGCTACTGCCAATGAGGCCAAACAACTATTTTCTTCAATTACAGCTTGTTACTTACAGGGTAGTTCCCATGTAACTATGTAGTAACAAGAATGTAAATATGTGGTAAGAATAGGTAGTTGTAGGAACAATTTAGTTGTTACGTGTACTTATATGTGCTTTGCGCAACTTTTCACCATGCCAACACACGCTTTTGGCAATCAGTTCTTGCCAAACCAAAAGCCACATTGACATCACTTACAAATGTATGAGTTGATAATAGATATGTGTTCGGAATCAAGCCACATGCACTTTCCTGTTGGGTGTCATAGCCCCAATTGATTCTCCACAAAAAATATGCACCTACATGAAAAAGAAACCTCCAATATACCGAAGGGAAAGCGCTCCAATGCAGGCTAATATTATTTTAGCTGACGAATGATGCGTATAGGCTTAATAAATATGAGTTTGTCAGATTTTACTGGTGTTGAGGACAATTCAACTTTAACATTAGAATGCATACTTTAAAATGTGGATATCCAAAGGTGCCTGGCTCACTATGGAAATCTAAAATGTTGTATTGTTTCCAATTGTTGATACAAATAAGATCCACTAGCTTGTGGTGGTAATAGATATTTTAACTATTCCATTTCATGATAACACCTGATAAAAAGAAAATAAATATGTGGTAAATTATCATTTGTTCTCATTTAATACTCCAAAACATACATTTGCCCCATTATCATGTTGTAGCATATTATTTTCCATACCGTGTGTACTTTTCTCTTACTTACCATGTAAGTTCCTAGTAAGATCATCATAATAAACTAGTTCTTATATGGTACTAACAATTCTTACAGTATAAGTACTAGGAAAAAGGGGTGTTATTTGAAGTAGTGTCTTTTCCCACAAAAATACACTATAGTTAAAAGGAAAGAGGGCTTTAATGTTCCCACGTAGTTTTAGCATAGTTACAAGGAAAGAGGTCTATTATTTAAAGTGGTGTCTATTCTCTTGTAGTTATAGCGCAGTTACATGGAATGAGGGCTGTAATTTGAAGCAGTGTCTGTTCTCACAAAGTTACAATGTAGTTAAAAGGAAATTGGGCTGTAATTTGAAGCGGTGTCTGTTCCCACATAGTTACAATGTAGTAACAAGGAAAGAGGGCTGTACTTTTTAGCAGTATCTGTTCCCATGTACAACTTACTCAACTATTAAATGGCTTAGTTAGCAGTTCACAAGAATCAATTGTGCTTTAATGGTAAGGTCAACAAAGATATTCCACGTCTGAATCTTAATCAGTATTCAAACCAAAATGGTGTGTGCCATTGTAAAATACAAATGAACTTAATTTCCTTAAGCTTTCACTGCAATATTTGATATTATATTTTTGATGTGTGTTTGGCCAGAACTTCTATTCACTTATTTTCTTTGTGATGAAATTTTGGGCTAAAAAGCAAAGTATTAAAAAAAATTACATGTGAACACCTTGTGAAATATACCAAACAAAGACATTACAACACAAAGGGATCTTGCAAAGCCTTTTGGCAATATGGTTTAGTTGTGGAAAATAGTTTTTGCAGCATTTAGCCAGCTTTAGTCACAAGCTAGCTTCAGTTACGTGCTTACTAGAGTGCTTGGCCAATTACCTTTGCAAATGAGGAACATCAGGCCTGCACACAGTCCACAGTGCAGTACTTCTATTTTTATGGTGGCTCACAAGAAACGTAAGAGGTGCATACCACCACCTACTGTATGTGTGTTGCACAGTGTCCCTGTTTACTTTTTACAGAAATGCCCTAAATCCGTTATTATAATAATAATTATAATGTTGAAAATTAGGATGTGTGATATATCTCTAAAACATTGTGCCAAGCAATTTCAGTAGGTGGCGGTATGCAACTCTACATTGGTTGTGAGATGCAATAGAAAGAGAAGCACTACATATCTGTATACAGTGAGGGTAAAAGTATGTGATCCCCTGCTGATTTTGTACGTTTGCCCACTGACAAAGAAATTATCCATCTGTAATTTTAATGGTAGGTTTAATTGAACAGTGAGAGACAGAATAACAACAAAAAAATCAAGAAAAACGCATGTCACAAATAATATAAATTGATTTGCATTTAAACAAGTATATAACCTCCTCTCAATCAGAAAGATTTCTGGCTCTCAGGTGTCTGTTATACAGGTAACAAGCTGTGATTAGGAGCACACTCTTAAAGGGAGTGCTCTTAATCTCAGCTTGGTAGATGTATAAAAGACACCTGTCCACAGAAGCAATCAATCAGATTCAAAACTCTCCATCATGGCCAAAACCAAAAAGCTGTCCAAGGATATCAGGGACAAGTTTGTAGACCTACACAAGGCTGGAATTAGCTACAAGACCATTGCCAACCAGCTTGGTGTGAAGGTGACAACAGTTGGTGTGATTATTCACAAATTGAAGAAACCCAAAAGAACTGTCAATCTCCCTCGCTTCTGGGGCTCCATGCAAGATCTCAACTCGTGAAGTTGCAGTGATTATGAGAACGGTGAGGAATCATCCCAAAACTATACGGGATGATCTTGTCACTAATCTCAAGGCAGCTGGGACAATAGTCACCAAGAAAACACTTGTTAACATGCTACGCCGTGAAGGACTGAAATCTTGCAGCACCCGCAAGGTCCCCCTGCTATAGAAAGCACATGTACAGGCCTGTCTGAAGTTTGCCAATGAACATCAGAATGATTCAGAGGAGAACTGTGTGAGATTGTTGTTGTCAGATGAGACCAAAATCGAGCTCTTTGGCTTCAACTCAACTCGCCGTGTTTGGAGGAGGAGGAATGCTGCCTATGACCCCAAGAACACCATCCCCATCATCAAACATGGAGGTGGAAACATGCTTTGGGGGTGTTTTTCTGCTAAGGGGACAGGACAACTTCACCGCATCAAAGGGATGAGGGATGGGACATGTACTGTCAAATCTTGGGTGAGAAGCTCCTTCCCTCAGCCAGAGCATTGAAAATAGTTCATGGATTTGCATTCCAGTATGATAGTGACACAAAACATAAGGCCAAAGCAACAAAGGAGTGGCTCAAGAACAAGCACATTAAGGTCCTGGAGTGGTCAAGCCAATCTACAGACCTTGATCCCATAGAAAATCTGTGGAGGGAGCGGGAGGTTCGATTAGCCAAATTTCAGCCTCAAAACCTTAATGGCTTGGAAAAGATTTGCAAAGAGGAGTGGGACAAAATCCCTCCTGTGATGTGTGCAAACCTAGTGGGCAACTACAAGAAACGTCTGACCTCTGTGGGACAAAATCCCTCCTGTGATGTGTGCAAACCTGGTGGGCAACTACAAGAAACATCTGACCTCTTGCTAAGAAGGGTTTTACCACCAAGTACACAATAACCTGGTAGTATAAGTGTGTCTGTTTTGAGAATAAACTAATCACCTCTGAAATTGTTTAAATGACGAGAAGTAAAACTGATCAGAGAGACTTCCAAAAGGCCTACAGCAACATTAAAGTAGCTGCAGGAATTTCTGGAAAGTACTGGCTGTGTGCTACATGTGACAACAATCTCCTGTATTTTTCATATGAATGGGCTATGCTATGGTGGCAAGACGGAATCCTTTTCTTACAAAGAAAAACATGGAAGCCTGGCTGAAGTTTGCAAAAAAAAACATCAAGTCTCCCAAAAGCATGTGGGAAAATGTGTTATGGTCTGATGAAACCAAGGTTGAACTTTTCGGCCATAATTGCAAAAGGTATGTTTGGCGCAAAAACAAATCACCCAAAGAACAACATACACTCAGTGAAGCATGGTGGTGGCAGCATCATGCTTTGGGGCTGTTTTGTTTCAGCTGGGGCCTTAGTCAGGGTGGAGGGAATTGTGAACAGTTCCAAATACCAGGCAATTTTGGCACAAAACCTTCAGGTGTCCGTTAGATAGCTGAAGATGAAGTTCACCTTTCAGCAATGACCCAAAGCACACATCCAAATCCACAAAAGCCAGGCTTCATCAGAATATGATTAAAATTTTGGAATGGCCCAGCCTGAGCCCAGAGCTGAATCTAATTGAACATCTGTGGGGTGATCTAAAGCTGTACACAGGATATGTCCTCGCAATCTCGAAATGTTTTTGCAAAGTAGAGTACTTTAATAAAATGATAAGATGCTTCAACAAAAAAATTGTTTAGGGTGTGCACACTTACACAACCAGGTTATTGTCATTTTTTTAATACAGTTTGATTTTCAGAATTGTTCACGTAATGTGTTACACAAAAGGTGGAAAAAGTCTGACATGATTTACAAAAACCTGGCATTTTAACAGGGGTGTGTAGACTTTTTATATCCACAGTATGTGGGAACAGATACTGCTTCAAATTACAGGCCTCTTTCCTTGTAACTACACTGTAACTACATGGGAACAGACACTGCTTCAAATTACAGCCCTCTTTCCTTTTAACTACACCATAACTATGTGGGAAAAGACACCACTTCAAATTACAGATATTTTTCCTAGTATTTACACTATAAGTGTGGTTGATACCGTATAAGAACTAGTTTATGGTGATGGACTTACTAGGAACTTACATGGTAAGTAAGGGTAAAGTACACAAGTTATGGGAAGAATAAGCTACATCACATTGATGGTGTGAAGGTATGTTATGTAGTATTAGTTGAAAACAAATGATGATTTACCACATATTTATTTTCTTTTTATCAGGCATTATTACTAAATAGACTAGTTTAAATGTGTTTCAATGTGTAATTCCACCAAAAACTAATAGATCTTATTTGTATCAAAAGCTGTAAAATCTGACAAACTCCCTTTTGTTGAGCCTACCCGTTTCATTCATCATCTTCTCGCTTTCAACACAAGAAAATAATAGACTACATTGGAGTGCTTTTGATCCAGAATAGGCAGTGGGGACTGCAGGACAGCGAACAGATAAGGGCTTTCTGTGGCTTGATTGCTATTTCTCTTAATTCCTTAATTCTGCAAGCGAACTAAAATAAGTTATAATGTCACCGTTAAATGCATAAGCATGAATAAGAATGACAAGTATATTACCTCTTTATTAGCTCTGGAGTAGTATTGTTCATGTAAGTATACATAATACCTACATTGTTCCTACATTCCTACCCATTCTTAGCACTTAATTACATTCTTGTTATTACGTAGTCACGTGGGAACTACCCGGTAGGTTACGGGCTGTAATTTGAAGGGTTACCATAAAAACTTAAATTCTTTAATGCAATGCATTGTAGGTTGGTGTCAGTTTTATGTATCAGAATTTGCCACTAGAGGGCAGCGCAAAATGACATAACATGAACTCCTTTGTTGGAGCTGAACAATTGTTCAAGAGCTTTTAGATGCACTACTACAGCAATGAGTCCTCCATTAATAACGTTCGAGGATGTTGCAATTCATAATGTTTAGTACTCACAACTGATATGGATAGAAAAGCAGTTGTTGAATTGTTTGACAAAAAAATCTGTGTATTACACATGATCCAAATGAGTTCTAGCATAAAATGTACCCATTACTCCCTAAATACCATCCTGCTGGTAGTCCCAAAGGTGGCCATCAGGTGTCAGATGAGCAAAGGATATTTCTAATATGCATACAGCATATTATGGTGCAAAACTGGCCCATTATGTATTACTATCTCAAGTGGTACTATGTGCTGTGATACATGCAGGGTACAATGAGCTGTGTTTACCATCTTGACTTCATCACTGGCTGATAAGAAGTCTTGTTGTTCTGTGCATTCTATGACAAGAACCTCACTTATTATATTATAGCTTCTTGGTCTAGGTTGTAGTGTAACACTAGATATATGTGATGGGGCAATTTTATCTGGCATCTCAACTCAGTGGAACATTGTAATCTCACACCATTGGCTTCCACAGAGGAGCAAACAAGGTGGAGGTCACAGTATCCCCACCCATTCAGAAGAACCATTAGTTGGATAAATTGCCCTGTTGTTTGGTTTTTCAGTGTGCATCCCATAAATGTATGAATTATCCAACATGTTTAATTATTGTACATTATATATCGTTTGCTAAAGATTAATGTGAATTGCATGTCAAGAAATCTCTTGAGGAGAAGCGTGACCAAAAATTATTGCTGGATGGAGCTAACTGAGTACATGTAAACATGTGAATGTGGGTTTCTTTGCATTTATTGTTGTAGCCGCGGTGAGGTGGTTCTGTTGTTGATACAACAGAGTTTGGGAGTGGCCTGTCAGTTTAGCAGTAACACTGATAAAATCTTAAGTGAACACGTAATCATCACTGTATAAAACATTAAGAAATCAGCCGTTTCGTATAGCGGTTGTAATAATGATCGTGCACCCGGTTTTCAAGGGAGAGAGTAAATCATTTGTTTATTGCAGCATTAGATATTCTTGTTCATGAAGTTACAGACCTGGTGTTCCTTACACAACCTCAATTTCATCTCACTCAGTCTCTTCTCACTGTAATGTTGGTTACAAGCTGATATATACAGTCCCCTCCACAAGTATTGGAATGTTAAGGCATGTTTCTTTGTTTTTGTTGTTCACTGAAGAAATTTGTGTTCATGATCAAAAGATGAGTATGAGACAAGAGTTCAGAAATTCAGCTTTCATTTCCTGGTATTCACATCTAGATGGGTTAAACAACTCCGGACATACCACCCTTTGTCTTTTGAACCCACCCATTTTTCAAGTGAGCAAAAGTATTGGAACATGTGACTGACAAATGTTTGTTGTTGCCCAGGTGTTGCCTTTTAGGTTGATTGTTCTAACATTAAATAGCTCTGCATGACTCGTTTACATTTTATATTCTTGGTTTAAAGAGGATAAACCAACATGAACACCAGAGAGCTGTCAACGGGAGAAAAGAAAGCCATTGTCAAGCTGAGAAAAGAAGGAAAATCGACCAGAGCCATTGGACAAACATTGGTCATAGCAAGCACAACAATTTGGAATGTCCTGAAAAAGAAAGAAAATACTGGTGTATTGCGCAACAGTTGTCAAACAGGTCGGCCAAAGAAAACAACAGAAGCTGATGACAGAAATATTGTGAGAGCTGTGAAGAAACCCCCCAAAACATCAGTAAGTGACATCACCAACAACCTCCACAGTGCAGGGTTGCATACAAGCTCATCTGTGAAGCATGGTGGATGTAATGTCATGGCTTGGGCGTGCATGGCTGCTTCTGGAACAGGCTCATTAATATTTATTGATGATGTAACTGATGAATTCAGATGTGTACAGAAACATAGATGTGAATACCAAAAAATTAAAGCTGAAACTTTTGTCTCATACTCATCTTTGGATCTTAAACCCAAATGTCTTCAGTGAACAACATTAAGAAAGGAATTTGCCTTACAATTCCAATACGTTTGGAGGGGACTGTACACTGAAGGGCGTGTTGACCTAGCAAAAATCATGTTTCCAAGACAGTTACTCCCATGGCAAATGGTCAATTTAAACATTCCTGTGATTATCAGAGTGCAACCTAAAGAGAGATAATCTTAACAGAGATGTCTCTTTTGTTCCCAATCTCTAGGCACACTTCCAATGAAACATATATTCATATTGTAATTGTTA
This sequence comes from Esox niger, assembly GCA_016801105.1. NCBI lineage: Eukaryota > Metazoa > Chordata > Actinopteri > Esociformes > Esocidae > Esox > Esox niger. The sequence goes on along the minus strand of JACXGJ010000773.1, from coordinate 66,724 downwards.
ATGCTCAGATTCCACAAAACCAAGTCACAGTGGGGTTAAGTTTAAGAGCTCAGTCATGGGCACGTGAAAAGATAAGTGTTTTTAGCCTGGATTTAAAAATTGACATGTTTGGTGAAGGTCTAAGATCTTCTGGTTGTTTATTCCAGGTGTGTACAGCATAACTGCTAAACGCAGCTTCTCCATGTTTAGTTTGGACTCTGGGCTCTACTAGCTGACCTGAGTTCATGGATCTTAGAGCCCTACTCGGTTTATATTCTTCAAACATATCAGAAATGTATTTGGGTCCTAAACCATTCAGAGATTTATAAACTAAAAGCATCACTTTAAAGTCTATTCTGTAACTGACCGGAAGACAATGCAATGATTTAAGAACCGGAGTGATGTGCTCGGTCCTCTTGATCCTGGTTAACATTCTAGCAGCTGCATTCTGAATGAGCTGCAGCTGTTTTATAGTCTTTTTAGGGAGTCCAGTTAAGAGGCCATTACAGTAGTCAACCCTACTAGAGACAAAAGCATGGATGAGCTTCTCTTGGTCTTTTTGGGACATCAGGCTTTTGATTCTGGATATATTTTTCAGATGGTAGAATGCTGTTTTGGTGACCAATTTGATATGACTGTTAAAAGTGAGGTCTGAGTCTTTCAGAACAGCAAGATTACGGACTTGATCCTTGGTTGTAAGGGCCCGAGCATCCAACACTTTACTAATAATCGTTCTTTTATTTTTGTTGCCAAACACAATAAACTCAGTTTAATCTTGGTTTAATTGTAGACAATTTTGGTTCCAAGGACAATTACACTCCTTATCCTTCCTGACTGATTCTTGTCTAGTTTTGCGTTTTGCTAGTGTACTTCTCACTACTGGTAGCATGAGGTACCTGCAGCCCATTCAGGTTGCACAGACTGTCCAGTTCCTCCAGGATAGCACTTACATAAGTGGTGTCACAAGAAGTTTTGCTGTGTCTGCCAGTATAGTCTCAAAAGCATGGAGGAGATACCAGGAGATGGGCCATTACACAAGGAAAGCTGGACAGGGCATCAACCCAGCAGCAGGATGATCCATTGTACGAGGAATATGAGGAGTACTGACAGAGCCCTACAAAATGCCCTGCGTTGGACTACTGGTGTACATGTTTCTGACCGAACCATCTCAATATGCCGGTCAACAACCTCTAGTGAAACCTGTGCTTACAGCCCAGCACTGTGCAGCTCGACTGGCATTTGCCAGAGAACACCAGAAACAGCAAGTCTGTCATTGGAGTACAATTCTCTTCACAGATCAGAGCAGGTTCACACTGAGCACATGTGACAGATGTAGGGGTGCCGTATTGGATGGGTGGGGGGGTGTGGGTTAGGACGATTCTAAGGGCCCGTGACTGACAGGGGCCCTAAAAAAATATTTGAACATTAGGCAACAATAAATCAAGCAAGCCAAGTTCAGCCGGCCGGCAATAAAAGGTGATGGTCATTGATGCCCACGGGAGATACTGTGGGAGTATGGGGTGAGGAGGTCTTTTCTTAGGGCTATCCAATATCAGTACGTCCAAAGGGAGAGCTGTGTTTGGGTTCTCAGTAGTAAGTCGGACTCGTTCCAGGTGGGAGTTGGCCTCCACCAATCCTGTTTGTAACATTTATAGACAGGATATCAAGGTGTGGTCAGGGTGGGGAGGGGATGCAGTTCGGTGGGCTGGGGATCTCATTGCTGCTTTTTGTAGATGATGTGGTCATGATGGCATCATCGGTCTGTGACCTCCAGCACTCACTGGTCTTGTTCGTGAGTGAGTGGAAAATAGAGCGGGAGATTGGCAGGAGAATCGGAGCAGTGGGGGCGGTATTCCAATCGCTTTACCACATTGTTGTGACGAGCAGAACCGGAAGGCTGGAAGGCAAAGCTCTCGATATACCGGTCAATATTTTTACCTACCCTCACCTATGGTCATTGTGGGATCTGAGCAATAACAATTACAATATGAATGTAAATTTCATTGGAAGTGAATGTGCCTAGATGAGAATAACAGAAACCGCTCTGATAACCACAGGAATGTTTACATTGACCATTTTGCATGGGGGTTACTGTCTTGGCTTTGCTAGGTAAACACGCCCCTCAATGTATATATCAGTTTGTAACCAACATTACAGTGAGAAGAGATTGAGGTTGTAAGGAAGACCAGGTCCATAACCTCATGAACAATACTTTTTAATGCTGCAATAAACAAATGATTGACTCTCTCCCTTGACAACCGAGTACGCAAATTATTATAACCGAGTACGCAAATTATTATTAAAGTAGCCAGATGAGGTTGTTCGGGCATCTGGTGAGGATGCCCCTAGGACGTTTCTCTAGGGATGTGTTTCAGGCACGTTTAAGGCCGGGTGTTTTGTGATAGCGCTTTGTGACAGCTGCTGATATAAAAAGGGCTTTATAAAATACATTTGATTGATTGATTGACAATTAGCTGGGAGGAGACCTCGGGTAGGCCCAGGACTCGGTGGACAGATTATATTTCGACACTGGCCTGGGAACGCCTCGGGATCCCCCAGTCAGAGCTGGCAAATGTTAAATTAGAATATTATGAAAAGGTTCAATATTGAAGACACCTGGTACCACACTCTAATCAGCAAATTAACTCAAAACACCTGCAAAGGCCTTTAAATGGTCTCCCAGTCTAGTTCTCTAGGCTACACAATCATGGGGAAGACTGCTGACAGACAGCTGTCAAAAAGACGACCATTGACACCTTGCACCAGGAGGGCAAGACAAAAAAGGTCATTGCTAAAGAGGCTGGCTGTTCCAAGCACATGAATAGAGAGGCAAAGGGAAGGAAAAGATGTGGTAGAAAAAAGTGTACCGCACCCTGGATTGTTAAACAAAACCCATTCAAAAATGTGGGGGAGATTCACAAAGAGTGAACTGCAGCTGGAGTCAGTGCTTCAAGAACCACCACGCACAAACGTATGCAAGACATGGGCTTCAGCTGTCGCATTTCTTGTGTCAAGCCACTCTTGAACAAGACACAGTGTCAGAAGCGTCTCGTCTGTGCTAAAGACAAAAAGGACTGGACTGCTGCTGAGTGGTCCAAAGTTATGTTCTCTGATGAAAGTAAAGTTTGCATTTCCTTTGGAAATCAAGGACCCAGAGTCTGGGGGAAGAGAGGAAAGGCACAGAATCCATGTTGCTTGAAGTCCAGTGTAAAGTTTCCACAGTCAGTGATGGTTTGGGGTGCCATGTCATGTCAACTGCTGGTGTTGGTCCACTCTGTTTTCTGAGGTCCAAGGTCAACCCAGCCGTCTACCAGGGAAATTTAGAGCACTTCATGCTTCCTGCTGCTGACCAACTTTATGGAGATGCGGATATCATTTTCCAACAGGACGTGACATCTGCACACAGTGCCAAAGCTACCAGTACCTGGTTTAAGGACCATGGTATCCCTGTTCTTAATTGACCAGCAAACTCGCCTGACCTTAACCCTACAGAAAATCTATGGGGTATTGTGAAGAGGAAGATGCGATACGCCAGACCCAACAATGCAGAAGAGCTGAAGGCCACTATCAGAGCAACCTGGGCTTTCATAACACTTGAGCAGTGCCACAGACTGATCAACTCCATGCCACATTGCATTGCTGCAATAATTCAGGCAAAAAGGGCCCCAACTAAGTATTGAGTGCTGTACATGCTCATACTTTTCATGTTCATACTTTTCCATTGGCCAACATTTCTAAAACTCATTGTTTTTGAATGACTGTATTCATAATGCAAGTTTTACTTTTGAATGGAATTACTGAAATAAATCAACTTTTTTATGATATTCTAATTATATGACCAGCACCTGTATTATCTGCCCGTATAATAATCACCAAATCCATGTTTGTCCTAAGTTCATTGAAAGCATAGCATTATCTGAATGTTCATCTGACATCAAAGACCTTAACCTGGCATTTGATAACATGCCTTCAGAATCAGTGCAAGGCATCGAATTGCACATCAAATCGGATTGCTTTATGTTTTATGTCAACATCAAGGACCAACCTGCAATGCGACTTGGATTGCTATCAACAGTTGCTTCGTTATATGATCCTTTAGGGCTTTTATCTCCTATCCTGCTCAATGGGAAAATAGTGCTACAAGAGATATGTAAGAATGACGCAGGTTGGGATGAACCCTTGACAGAAGAACTTCGACCAAGGTGAGAGCGTTGGAAAATGTATCTTATGGATCTAAAAGGGGTGAACATACGTGGTTATGCACCTACTAACTTTGGAAGACTTTTTCAAGTGGAGCTGCATCATTTCTCGGATGCAAGCACAAACGGATATGGTCAGTGTTCATATGTGAGACAAAAAAATGAAGAGAGACACATTCATTGTGTTTAAGTCATGGCAATATCTCGAGTGTCATGAATATACATAGATTAGAACTGACGGTTCTAAACGAGGATCTAAACTCGAGGATCTCAACTCTGCAAAATACTTTAGATACGGGTTGAACCACAAGAAACAAAAGAAATACACAACAAGAAACTTGCTTTCTTGTACACAGACAATACAAGAGCACTCAAGCAAGCCTCCAGAAAATTGTAGCAAAAGTGGTGCTCCACAAAGTTGGAAGTATTCAGACTAGTCTGGATAGACAGTACACTAAAATACCAAAAAGCACTCACGTCTGCTCAATCAGCGTATTTCTCCAACCTGATTGAGGTGAGAAAAATATCCCAAATTCCTCTTTGATACCGTTGCAAAGTTAACAAAAAAGCAACGCTCAACAAGTGAAGTGGGACTTTAGCTGTACCGAATACATTTAATTCTTCGATGACATAATCATCACAATTACAGAACAAATTACTAACTTCTCAAATAATTATAGTCCCCAAAATCTCAGTTGTCCAGAGACTGTCCTGAACCTCCCTGACCAGGTGTCAATGGGGATACTGGAACTTTTTGATCCTGTATCGCTCGACACATTCACAAAATTTGTAACGAGTTCTAAACCCATAAATTGTCAGCTAGACCCAATTCCAACAAAATTACTTAGGGAGCTATTTCCAGTGCAAGGTCAGCCAATGTTGAACATAGTACATTTCTCCCATTCCTCCTGATGTGTACCAAACTGGAAATGAAGCCTCTTCTAAAAAGAAAAATGTAATCTGGATCCAGACACCTTAAACAACTACAGGCCAATATCGAACCTCCCATTCCTCTCAAAAATCTTAGAAAAATGTGTTTCCCAACAACTAAATGCCTTCCTGAAGACAAATAACATTAATGAAATGGTCCAGTTCGGTTTCAGACCCCACCATAGTACTGAGACTACACTCGTGAAGGTAACAAATGACCTAATGGCCTCAGACAAATGTTTTTAAAACTATAGATCACTCCCTTCTCTTAGAGAGACTGGAAACCCATATTGGGCGACGTGGACATGTTCTAGCCTGGTTTAAGTCGTATTTATCTAAAAGATATCAGTTCGTATGTGTGGATCGTATATCCTCTGACAAAACAAAAGTATGTTTTGGTGTTCCTCAAGGCTCGGTTCTGGGTTCTTTATTGTTCTCACTATATATGCTGACTCTTGGTGAAGTAATATGGAATCACAATGTCAATTGTCACTGCTAAGCTGACGACACAGTTATATATTTCGAAGAATGGAGAAACCCCAAAATTAGCTACTTTGAAAGCATGTGTTTCAGATATTAAAAAGTGGATGACAGAGAACCTCTTGCTTTTAAACTCAAGAAAAACTGAAATGCTCATATTAGACTGAAGAAACAAAAAGTTTAGTTGGCAGATCTCACTGTGAACTTCGACAGCTGCATGGTCGTATCCCAAAAAACAGGCTGCCTGTTAGGTTAGGGCTGATTTTAAGGTTTTATTGTTAACCTATAAATCAATACATGGACTTGCGCCTCCTTATCTTGCTGAAATAATCCAGCCTTACATACCTGCATGTAATCTTAGATCACAAGATGCAGGCCTTTTAATTGTACCTACAATTTTCAAACAAACAGCCGGAGGCAGGGTCTTCTCTCATAGAGCTCCACTACTGTTAGAAATGCAAACTCAGTGCTAACCTTCAAGAGTCTACTAAAGACTCATCTCTTCAGCCTGTTCTATGATCAAGTGAAGTCTGGCCCAATGGTGTGAACTAGGGAGGCCTGATACTGTCCACCATTGCTGTCTTGCCAGGTGGGCTCTCATCACCATTGGGATGCCCTCCCTCCAATGCCTTTTGGGGGTGGAGTCACTGGCTTGTTTTTGTCTCTCTATTGCACACTTGTGCAACTGGGCTGTACTCTGCTGGCAATAATCGGCCCTCATTCAGGATGGTTGCGGTTGGTGGGTGTCCCTTTGGTTGATGGTTGGCAATGTGGGTGGATTGATTTCCTGCCTGTTGGGCCCTGTCTGGGGCCTCCCCCGGATAGGCCCATGTGTCACTGGACCCCCCTGACCCCCAGGTCTTACGCTGCTATGTTATTGTGCTGGGGGTGTAGGGTCTACATTTTCCCTGTCTTCTGTCGTTTTCAACTTTGGAAGATATGAGGTTTTGGCCCACACCTGCGGAGTACCAGGTTTGAATCGTTGCAGGCCCTCTCTGAGCCTGGTTCCTCTAGGTTTCTTCCTAAATTTCAGCCTTCTTCTCAACTACTGTTGTTTGCCCCTTGGGGTTAAAAGCACTTTGTAGCATTTGCAGGGTTATAGTAGCAAGGAAACCGATGGCGCAAACTGAAACAGCAGTATATTACAGCACCACTTTTGGTGTCCCGCTCAAGAATTGCTCTTGAGAAAATGTCATGTTACTGTCCCCTCCAAAGTTGATGTCAGATTTCTGCCCGTCAGTGTAATTCACAAATGAAAGAAAAACGAATTTGTAAAATGAAAGCGCTTTGGCAGTGTAAAGTTCCTCTTCAGTCTCACTAGCGATTGCTAAATTCTTATGATTATTCTAAGTAGTTTGTTGCTGCTAGTATGCCTGTTACTGGCTAATAAGATGTAAAAACAGCCAGTGGCAAAAGCCATACAGATCATAGATTGCAATTTGTGGTGGAGGTAAACTAAATAGGAAACGTTAGTCAGTTTAAAACTGCTTAATGGTGTGTAGCGAAATATTCAAACTTGGTGTGATGGTGTGACAAAATGATCTAATGTTGAAATACTTTACCAACACTTGGCAGACACAGGCAAACTCTGTGGTGTAGTGATTAAAGATATAGATTCTTATGTGAGCAACCCGGGTTTGAATCCTGAGAGGGTGTGACAACTACGCCATCTGCAGCTCATCCTCCCCCTGCAGGAGGCGGGCCTCAGCGCTCGATGTCACCGGCCTTCTAATCACCACAGCCCATCATCAATCCATCGCACCTTTTGTCCTGTTTAGCGCACCTGATCCTCATCCAGTCATTACCATTCCAGTATATATGTGTCCTCTGTTCCCCCTGTCTTTGCGTGTTATTGTCTCACTACGTATGAGCGCAAGTCAGCTCTTCTCATTAAAATATATGCAGCCTTCGCCTTCACCTTCGTCTTCTGCTTCGCCTCCGTCTGCCCTAAGAGCTGATAGAGGGCAACTACATTGGTTACATATAATTGTGGGCTGACTGAACTAGCCTTGTCTGGTTCACTTTTTTTTCTATTTTGATCAGGGGCAAAACCCCTTAAATTCATTTTGATTTAATGTTGCAACATAATCAAATAAGGAAAATACCAAGGGGTCAATTACATTTTCGAGTCACTGTAGTCTTCAATTCAGTTGGGATTTTAAAATGACATCTGTGCTCTAATTAGCTAGCTACTATTTGGTGTATTATTCCAGCAGATAATGAAGTGTAGGTGTGCCAATCTGGTGTTTTATTATTAGTGTCTTGGACCAATCTAGTGTTTTTTGGACATGTGCTGTTAAGCCAAAACATCTGAACAATTTGGAAGGCAATATCACATTACAACATTCAATGTTTCAACATTTGTTCTATATAAATATCTTTCTGCTATTATGTTTGTCAGACATGTTGGATACAGCACTTACTTTGACCCACTGCAAACAACCATGTCAGCTAGCACAGATGTACACACTTCGAATATACAGTATATAACCAATGCAAAAAAATCTGGTCAACTACCACACATATACACGGTTTGCAAATAGCACAATAATAATAATAAAAATTCCATGTTAATACAACATTTGAACATCACAGACAACTGTTATTTTCTGGTACTGTGATACTTCTAGGTATTTTGATACTTTAGCTTGGCGTTGTTTCATGAGAAAAACTTTGGCATTGTCAAAAACCTTATAGATTATGTCATTTCATTTCGGTTTAACCCCACAGATCCTCTTTAATAACTATAGTGTGATACAGTGAAATCTATACATTATGGGTCAAAATCAGTACTTCAGATTTTTTTTATTTTGGGTTACTTGTGTACATAGTATATTGTCCTAGTTTCAAGTGTTATGGGTTTAACCACATTGAAGAGAGTTGTTTCTGTCTCTGTCTGTACAGGGTTAATGACAACATTTGGAGTTTTAATCTTTCTTTCCGTCCCTGGGTGAGGGACATGACCATAATTGCTCTCAGGTCTTAGCTGTAAATGAGAATGTGCTCTTAGTCAACCTAGCTGGTTTAAAACATGACCATTGTTGCAACACTCATGTGTTCAGCTGGCTCTTGCTGTGTATATACTAATCTCTTCAATGCATAAAAATGTTTTGCTGGAGCAATAAATGAGACATGAAAAAGTTAAGGATACAATTATTATAAAACGATACAGATTTGTCTCCTACTTCTTAAATGTAAATCCGATTGCATTTGTAAAGTGTGAAACAAATAAGTTATCTGGTCCCTGAATAATACAAAACTGAGATCTCCTATATTTCTTAAATGATAAAAGATAATTGAATACCACTGAGCAGGAGATTCCACTTGTTTGGTAAAATTATGTAAACAAAGCAAAAAATACATTTTAATCACTTAAAACATTTAATGTGTTATTGCAAAAAGGATCTTAGAATAGATATGCTGTATACAGCATGCAAGAAGATGATAATTGCCATCACTTTGAACACACATACTCAGAATTATATATCCTGTCATAGATGCAGCGACTGGTTAACAACATCTATGGATTTTGCTATAGATAAAAAATAATTTTGCTATTTTGCTATAGATATATTTCAACATAGACACTGAAAATTCTTATATAGCAAGAAAAACTGTAAATACAGTAATAGAAGTTATTAATAATGTTTGGTAAGATACATTCATTTGGCTCTAATAGAAATTGATTAAAACAAATGAACAAACACATATTTACCAAAGGTTGGCTATAGCAATGCCAGATTCCTCTTTCAGAGGAACATTGGAAAACTGTTGATAATTGTGATGGTGCGACTGTAATGATTGTGTGAAAGTGAGGCAAAATTGGAAAATAAATCAAATGGATGATAGCAATCGATTAGTCTTTATAGACATTTTGAAAGTATTTCACAAAATGCACCAACAGTCAATCGACAGACAAATAATAATCTGTGGGGTGTGTTGGGTGAACAACAGAATCTAGACACAACTAAACAGGGATTGAAAACAGATGCCATCACTCTCCTTCTGGTGGTTAATAGCCAGAGATGAAGGGGAGCCACGGTTCCACGTGGAGCAGATGTTAATAATGATAATAACACTTTGTTACAATGTTAAAATCCAATTTTCTTACCATTGAACCCATGTATCATTACTAATATCCAATAATTGCCGCATGTGAAGTTTTTTTGCCACTTCTTTGACAGAAGCAAATGTCATATATTGCAGAATACGTAATTACCAAGCTGTCCAATTGCCCATTGTTAGAAATCAGCCATGTCGTATAGTGGTGGAAATAATAACTTGTGTACTCGATTGTCATGGGAGAGAGTATTCAATATTTATTGCAGCATATTGATAGTCTATTAGCACATGATGTTACAGTCTCAAACTCTTCCCTACTCTCCTTGTCTCTCACTACTCTCTCAACTGTTATGTGGGGTACGAGCTGTTAAATACCTTGAGGGGCGTGTTTACCTAGCAAAGCCAAGACAGTAACCCCCACACCAAATGGTCAATGTAAACATTCCTGTGGTTACCAGAGCAAAACCAACAGGAAGAATCTTAACTTTCTGTTATTCTCATTATCTAGGCACATTAACTTCTAATGAAAAGTACATTCATATTGTAGTTGTTAATGCTCTGATCCCACACCATTCTCCACCAATTTTTCTCTCATGTCAATAAATGCTATTAATTCAAAGGAGCTGAGACCTAAAACAGGTGGGAAATTAATCAGTCTTATCATCACACTTAGACAATCCAAACAGTGAGGATGTCATGCAGCTATACAGTTTATATTATGGCACACTCTCAAGTTACCACCAATCTGTAGTAAATATTTTCCCCCATGTGGGTGTTTGTGCAGGTGGAGAGCGTTATGACATGTGAGGAAGGTTATGACCCAATCGTTCACAGGACTGAAAGACATGCAGAATCTCATCTCTGAGAAACACCATCTGGTGAAGTAAGTTTTTTAAGCAGCCATTTACCCTTTAAGGACTGTGGACCTGTACTTGTCTCCTCACCTGATGTATTTTTATGAAATTGTCGGAAATGCTTATCACAACAATCAAGAAAAAAAACAAGACCTTTGGTTTGAAGACTATACGGCAAGGAAAGCAACAACTATTTTGGTAGTTAATAAATACGGGCAACATGACAATTACTGCTGAAATTTTGCTAACTTTAAGATAAATTGTTACACAAGCATCAACTATAAAATGTGAAAAATAGGGTTATTGTGATATAACAAACATTTGAATTTATATTACCAGGACATTACCTGGGGCCAGAGCTGTGCATTTACACAATTGATTATCATTAATAATTCTTGAAATGTTTTAAATGCTATAGGTTTTTAATTTAATGTTAACCACAGTTCCTTCCATTTGCTTGTGTCTTAAAAGGAGATATCCCAAATTTTCTCCCATCTTGTTGGACATTAGCTAAATGACAGCACATTACAACTGTCTCTCTGCATAAGTTGACAAGTTTTTCTTTTACATATAATGACCAGCTTCAAGCATGTTGTCCCACTTGAACTGAAGTTGAGAGAACTGTGTTGAATTTTAGTAATCACAACCAAGGGATTTCAAATCGCTGTCTATCATTGCTGATTTGAGAAGGGATGATTTAATGTCCGATGGAAGAGGTTGAAGCTTTTCCAGATATACTACAGACATATTATGAACGTTTTCTCAAAAACACTACATAATGGGATTTTGGATGCAATTATATCCATCCCACAATAATATATTAACTTTTCATCATTAAAATTTTAAATATACCGGAAAGTTGTTGTATTAATAGTTAATATGTTATTTAAAAGGCGGGCCAAGAACAAATATCAGTAAAACAATAAAAACCTGCAATTTACATGTAATAACAAGTAAAAAAAGATGGTACCAACTCAACAGAGAGATCAACACTATTATTAGTGTACCTAATATACAGTATATACTGTACCAGTCAAAGTTTTGGACCCACCTACTCATTCAAAAGTATTTCTTTATTTTACCTATTTTCTACATTGTAGAGTAACAGTGAAGACATTAGTAACCAAAAAGTTTTAAACAAATCAAAATACATTTCATAGTGTAGATTCTTTGAGGTATCAACTCTTTGCCTTGACATCTTTGCACATTCCTTGCATTCACTCAACCAGCTTCATGGGGCTGTCACCTGAAATACATTACAATTAATAATGCTCACTGTTGCCCTTAGTGGCCAGTTTTGAAGGCAAATCCCAAAGTCATCGGGTAAGATTTCACCTTGGCACTAATTTTAAAATCTTGATGCAGATTCTGGCCATTCAGAACACCTCAGATCAACCCCTCAAATCTCTCTATAGGGTTCTTCATATGTTCTTTGTGTCACGATTGATGTGTAGTGGTGGAGAGGACAGACCGGGCGCCGACATTTGTAACAGTCGATGTTGTGTTTATTGGAAACACACTCAAAGAAACAGAACATAAAACACAAAGCACTTGATAATAATTGGTATAAAGCAAAACGGCAGACGGGAACAAAACTCACCACACACATCCGGACACACCGTTAAATAGATCAATGACTAACAACTGAGGGGAGCAGAGGAGAAACATTTTAACACATACTAATGGCTTGATTGGGACCTGGTGTGAACAATGATTGAGGACAAGACAAATTAAGGGGACCGGGATGAGTTCATGACTGTTCTAGACCAAGGAAAAGCGGGAGATGACGGAGGAGGTCAAAATGGTTGTTGTAAATCTTTTATGATTAAATTAGCCCATGTTTGGGTAATCCAAATAACCCAACATGTTGGGTTATCCACATAACAAAATTCGATGTGTTAAAATAACACTGAGTGTTTTCTGTTCAATATTTCCCCAGTTCTGGGTTAACAAATATCCCAAATTAGTTGTTCTGTGCAGGAAAGCAAGCATTTGTGAATTAGCTGCTAAGAGCATAACTTAGCCAACACAGTTTACTGCACAGAAATCAGATTATGCAACAGTTGAAAATTATACAGAAGAAAATACACATATCACAAACATTCTTACAGGAGTGAAAGGGGTAGTCAGATGTTTGCATGCCAATGTCCTGATTTCAGTCAAAATAGAACACTCACCGGGCTTCTCGTCCAGTTCCCATGAGAATAATTTTAGAAAGGGCAAAAAGTCACTCTGCAACCTCTGTCCCATGGACTGCAACAGCAGCAACATAAGATTCAAGCCAAACTATCCCAAAATAAGATTATTTAGAAAATAAATGAAGGGCAATGAGACAGGAAAGAGGTGTGGTATACAAGAGAGGGAAGATTTCATTTGATTTGGCAAAAGGCAGCCTAGAGGATCTGAATTAAACAAAAAATCATTTAAATGCACTTTTTTTTATAGAACTACAATTTCTGAGGTTAACTAAGTCACATTTATAAAACCAATACCAATAAATCAAATAGACATTATTTGATCATGTCTCAATTTAATCAAAGCAGTTCATTACAATACATTTCTGCTGTAAGTTGTAAATAATTTAATTATATTTTTATAATTGTGTGCTAGTCTCCTGACCATCAGCTCCAAGGAAAAACTTCCCGTAGCTGAATCTACTACTTATGATTCATGTTGTATGAGTTCTAGTTAATAAAAGGTTACTTTCTGTAACCTTTTATTAGCTTCTTCAGTCTCAGAGTGGAGAGAGCAGACTAGTGGAGCGGTGAGAGAGGTTGTTCTGATAGACCTCCCTCAGCTTTCCCCCTCCTTCCTTCTCCCTCCTTCACCCAACCCCTGAATAAGAGAGGGCAGAACTTTTTCACTTTGTCCATTTCTGAAAACCACTCAGATGGGAAGAATTTCTTTCTTTTTTGGGGGACATTGAAAATTAGGAGACTAATTTGGAATTCCTCTCTACCTCTCTGGTTCACTTCAAGTATCACTCTCTCTGCTTCCCTTTCTATTCTGTGGCTATTCAGGGGTCTGTGTTTGTGGCTGCTCCCTTGTGGCCAGTAGAAAACTACGACTTGCTGGGATAAGAACTGGACTTTTAGAGAAAAAGCACAGTCTAAATATAAACTAAGAAGATATGAACAGAATTTTTTTTTCCCTTTTCCAGAAGGGTTTCCTTTTCATGTCATGTCCAACATTACGCGAAGTGAGTAAGTGAAGGGGAAGCGCTTTCATCACAAAACGTCAGCACAGGTGCCTCTACCTGGGCATTGAGGTGTGGGTGAACCATGAAGCGAGTCCTGTTGGGCTGGGGTTTGATACTGGCGGCTGGACTCGTGGTTGCCAGTGTAGTGGAAGTTGGTGGAGGTGTTTCAGGAGGGGGAAGTATAGAGCAGAGACGTCGGGGAAACAAGCGCCGAAGACTCCATCATGTCCAGCACGGACACTGCAGCTACACCTTTATCCTACCTGAGATGGAGAGCTGTCAGGCCAGCCCGGATCAATACGGCAAAGCCAACATGGTTCAAAGAGACGCGCCCCCACCAGCAGAGAGTGAATGGCCTGCCCAGAAACTGCAACTCCTTGAGACCGCAATGGAGAACAACACGCAATGGCTGCAAAAGGTAAGAGCTAAGAACTGAACTTTTTGATATTATGTATTTATCAAGATACACCAGAGTATGAACAGAGCAAAGAACATGGTAACAGATAAATCCCTCCCACAATGCAATATACCTGGAAACCAAAGGGATTGTACTTGGAAATCAAAATTGTTTTCAAGGGTTGACAGACTTCTTTCAAATACTGTAGTTTACTGGGGGTTGTTTAGAACCTGTTTAGAACATAGTTCTCTGAGAGTGTAATTCACAATGGGCTGTTAAGAGCCATTATTATAACAATTCTTTCTGAGAGCATAGTTCACGGTGGGTTGCTTAGCTAGCTGCCAAATGACTAAATTCAAATGAGGCTGTCATTCATAGGATCCAGCCTGGCACGGACAGAATGGAGTCTCCCTTTGATGGGTCAGAGCGCTGTAACCCTGATAGCCAGCATGAATCAAAGGCTACATAAAGTCTAGTTCAAGTCCACTAAAGAATGTAAAGAAAAAATTAAGGAGGCCTAACTATTAGAAGTTTTTTTTAATCATAGCTCTGGCCCAAATGCTTCACTGGAACAGAGCTCTGGCACCATCAAAGACACAGGTATCAAAGACGACAGGTAGTTTTACAAGATTCATATTTGGAATGAACATAAAAAATATTTTGCGCTTACGGTCCATTCCTGCCATTGTTCGCCCTCATGCTCTGATTTTGTTTTTTTTGGGTTAATCTCTTTTTATTTCTACTTAGTGAGAGGTTTTGGAAAATATGAGTGTCGTTGTCCTTAGTTTACTTACTTTTAGGACAATTCCTGAGTTATCAAAACCTTCACAAAAAGAGAAATCAATGGACCTACTTGAGTTATAGTATTATTCCTTCATGGTCGACTTGGTCTATGTGTGAAGAAGGTTCGTGGAAACAAATCAGTGAATCTAAGTGGCCATGATACAACCGGGTGTTTATTTCAAATTATTGACCCCATGGACATCTCTTGTTATGTAACTAGTTGACAGTCAGATCCCGAGGCTGATCATGCACTGTAGCCTCGGATTTCGGATAGGTGTGATAATATTAGAAATTCTGACTGCATACAAAATCCTATTATAAATTATATTATTAGAAGAATCTGATAGTTTTTTTCAGTATACAGCTGTTCTGGTAGCCCAATAGTTTCACTGGAGATGTGTGATGAGAGACGCTTTGATTACGAGGTGTGGTGGTTGCGATTTTATAAACCTACACAGGCCTGGTAACGTGAGGGTTTCTCCTCAATGTTCTTAACATAATTACAACGACATCTATGTTTGCTCAATGGCACTAATATCTCCCAGTGCCTCAAATCAACAAGAAAATAAATGGTAAGTGATATAAAAAACAACATAAAAAATGTACTTCCTGGAAATAAATAGTTTACTTTAATCTCAAAATAAAATGTCAACATTATTCTTGAAATAAAAATTCTGCATTTTTTCAAAATATAAAATGTTTACTTTAATATCAAAATAACATTTCTATGACTATAAAAATGGTGCAATACATGAGACAAAAGCTGCTCTCTCCGCTGACTTCGCTTAGGATTACTTATAGGACTCTGTGCATAGTCATTCTTATACAGTAGATATCATTACTTCTGCCAATATATTTTCCCTCAGAAGACAAAACACAGTTTGAAGATAGATAATCACTTTGATCACCTACATGAAGATGAGGCAGTAGCTAGTGCTGCAGAGATGGACAGGACTGCATTTTCAACAGCTTCATAACCGAATTTAATGAGTTTGCACATGCAATGTAAGAACATTAGATATCCGCAGCAAGACATCACTAGAATAAACTTGCTGAAGTACTTACAGTGTAGAAAATGTTAGATTTTTTAAACTTATAATTGCACTATGCAAAGGTTTTGTGAATATATTTTATCACTATTCATTTTATTAAACATAAATTTCAACACTATTAATTCTATAATATTGACACTTAATATCAGGGCTACTCCACTCTGTTCCTGGAGAGCAACCATATATTATTTCCAACCTTTCTTGCACAACTGATTCAAATAATTAGTTGGATGCAAGTTAATCTGGTTCTCATTTGGTGGACGTTGTTAATGTGCAAGTTATCTGGGCCATATTTGTATAAACACAGATAAGATCTAACTGCTTACTCTTTGCTCTCTCCTTATCTGCATGTTAGAAACCATAGGCTAATCAAAGTTTTTTTTAAAGAGATCAAGGCTAGGTCTATAGTGCAAGACGTTTTTTCAGTCAAGATGTTTTTTGTTCAAGTTGTGATTGTGTATGTGGATGTCTGTGAAACTGAGAAGAATTACAAAGGTAGTAATAATAATAATAAGTAATAATCTATTACTGAACATATTAAATACATAAGAGGACATATTGCAGGTTGTACTAAACATACTACATTTAACTAATTTAATGACTTACAATAAGTGCATATATTTTAAGAAGGCTAGGTGAACCATCCATGGAGCTTAGCAGCGAGGGGTTTTCAGAATAACTAGAGGCTGCAAGTTTCCGAAGGAAGCTGGGTCCACTAAAGAGGTGCAATGTCAGAAGAGTTTGAGAGCCACGTAGTGAGCAATTGTTATGTGATATTGCAATATAAGGGAAAAGTAAAACTCTGCAATTTCAACAGTACCTTTGAGCCTATTTCTGTCACAGTGTAAGGTGTAGTGGAGAGGAGGAACCAGGTGCAGGCAGATTTGGCAGTCGATGTTATGATTTAATTCAAAAATAAAACACTGAGCACTTAAATGAAACTGAATGAAGATAAAGGTTTACACTCAAAACGACATTAACCACTGATATGACGCTGGCACACGCACGCACGCACGCACGCACGCACGCACGCACGCACGCACGCACGCACGCACGCACGCACGCACGCACGCACGCACGCACGCACAAACACACACACACACACAAGCAACAATGACCGACAAGTGAGGGGAGCAGAGGAGAAACATTTAAACACACACTAATGACTTGATTGGGACCTGGTGTCAGTGACAATTGGAGACAAGACAATGAAGGAGTCCGGGGTGAGTTCGTGAGTAGTGGGAAACCGGAAAAAGTGGGAGATGACGGAGCTGTCCGTCACCTCGCCATCCCAATTCCTCACTGACTGTTCCTAAGAACAATACAGGAAAAACATATCTCCCAGGCTTTTCAGACAAGCGTACTGCATTATTGTATATTGTATTAATCTTATTTTCATTAACTCATTTTTATGTTTGGAACAATTCAGAAGACAAAGAAATTACAGCTAAGTAAAGTTAAAGAACAAAACCCAAATCATTTTAGTTATTGTTAGATGAAAAACAATGTAGGCCTGCAGTAGGTTTGTACAATGATATTACACTATACTAATCACATAGAGCGATACATGCTACTTAGCAACTGGAACTAGTAACATCTGTTAGCTAGTTATCTTTCACACAATCAAGGATTAGCATTTTTCCCCTGAGTAAAAAAACTATTATTTCCATGGCAGTGGGATGAACAAATAAGGCTTGTCTGTCTCAGTATGGTACAGCATTGTAGGTTTAAATTGGAGAATGTCTTAATGTCTCCTAGCCGAATCCAATGGATGATTCCATCCATCCCCTTGAGTAAAAAGTAATGTATTTGGGTAGAAGGGTTAAATAAGTACTCCTCCCCACTCTTATACATATAAAACTAGATTTAAATTAAGAATTTGTTATTATGTTACACAGTTATTATTATATGTTTTAATCTAACTATAAACAGTGAGAAACTGTCAGGGCCTTCTTAGCCAGAAGAATGTTGCACACTACCATTCAAATGTTGGGGTCAGTTACAAAGTTTTCCATGAAAACACAATAAAATGAGTTTGAATAGGAACTATAGCAAAATCAGTAGGAAATATAATAATTGACAAGGTTAGAAATGATTTTTTATTGAAATAGTAATTGTGTCCTTTAAACTTTGCTTTCATCAAAGCATCCTCCATGTCCAGCAATTTTAGCCTTGCAGACCTATGTAAAATTCTAGCTGTCAATTCGTTGAGGTAATCTGAAAAGCTTCACCCCATGTTTCCTGAAGCACCTCCCACGAGTTGGATTGGCTTGATGCACACATTTTATGTATTATACGGTCAAGCTGCTCCTCCAACAGCTCAATAGGGTTGATATCTAGTGACTGTTGCTGGCCACTCCATTATAGACAGAATAACAGCTGATTGCTTCGTCTCTAAATAGTTGTTGGATAGTTTGAAGCTGTTCTTCATGTCATTGTCCTCTGGTAAGAAGAGATTGGCTCCAATCAAGTGCCATCCACAGGGTATGGGGTGGCATTGCAAAATGGAATGATAGCCTTCCATCTTCAAGATCCCTTCTACCCTGTACAAATCATCCACTTCACCACCAAGGCACCTCCAGACCATCACATTGCCTTTACCGTGCTTGACAGAAGGCATCAAGCACTCCTGCAGCATAATTTCATTTGGTCTGCGTCTCATGAATATTCTTAGATTTATTTGTACATTTGTCCAATTTCTATGTTCTTTTGCCCATCTTAATCTTTTTTTTCTATTGGCCAGTCCAAGGTATGGCTTTTTCTTTGCAATTCTGCCTAGAAGTCCAGCTGTTGAAATTGAGACTGGTGTTTTTCCAGATTATAGTAAATAAAGTTGCTGGTTGAAGACCTGTGAGGTGTCTGTTTCTTAGACTAGACACTAATGTATCTGTCCTGTGGTGCACTGGGGGCCTCCAACTCCAGTTTACTTCAGTTTCTTGGCAATTCCTCGCATGGATTAGCCTTCATTTCTCAGAATAGGAATAGACTAAGTTCTTTTAGAAGGAAGTTCTTTGTTTCTGGCCATTTTGAGCCTGTAATCAAACCCACAAATGCTAATGCACCAGATGCTCAACTACTCTAAAGAAGGCCAGGTTAATTGCTTCTTTAATCCTTACAACAGTTGTCAGCTGTGCTAACATAGTTGCAAAAGGGTTTCGTAATGATCAATTGTAAAATGATGAATGTTGACTAGCAAACACCATGTGCTATTGGAACTCATGGGTGACGGTTGCTAATAATGGGCCTCTGTATTTCTATGTTGATATTCCATAAACAATCTGCCATTTCCAGCTACAATAGTCATTCACAACATTAACAATATCTATACTTTATTTCTGATACATTTTATGATATTCCATGTTATTTTATTTTGTACTTATATTACCTTTTTGTATTACTTAGTCATTTTTATTGCCCTAACCTGAATTTCTATAGGGTTAAGAAGGTTCCGATTTTATTTTGGTGGTCTCTACACAGCTCACCCAGCTAGTATTGGTTAGAGTTAGACCTACAAGATCTGGACTGAAGGAATCTATTTTACCTGCATGAGAGCATAATTATTGAGTTACCAACCAAGCAATAAAAGCTGTCAGTTAGGTTTAAGTGATGAAAACATAGGAAGCTATAAGGCTCACAGTGTGGCATGTGAAAAGAGAAGAGTTAGATTTGTGAACTCTAATATCTTTTTTTGAAACTCAATTTTGTATTACTATGTCTTCCTTAGTCTACTTAGAACAAAAAATGCTTAAAACAGTAAAAATGGCTATTGAGGACATTGTACAGGATTTCTCAAAGTTGCTTGAATTGCATTCTATTGGACATTTCCTAACAAAATTGGAATGCTGTATAAAATGGAAATTGAAACAGATTGTAAATGTGCAAATCTTTTAAACCTTATATTCAATAGAAAAAAGTACAAGCACAAATTTTGAAATTGAAAAATGTTATTGTTCCTTGAATAATTTATGCCCACTTCAAATTTGAGCAACACATTTAAAAAAAGCTGGGCCAAATCTCAACAAAAGCTGGAAAGTTGTGTAATGCAAACATTTATTAGCAACAGGTAAGTATCGTGATTGGGTATATAAAGAGCATCCCAGAGATGATGAGTCTTTTAGAGGTTGTTACGTCCCCAGTGCTTTCTGTTGCTCTGTGTTTGTATGTGTGTTTGTGCTTTGTTTCTCTGTGTGGCTGTTGCAAGCTTGCTGGTTGCAGCTGATTGGTGGAATTATAGGCTGATTGGAGAGCTGAATTCTCCTGCTGGTGCAGCCTACATTTAAGCCACAGTGTTTTCAGCAAACTTTGTGTGGTTGCAGAGAGCAAGGCATTCGTAGTATTGTTTGTGTTGTGACAATTATTTGGGCTAAAACTTTTTTCATTTGTTTCCAGGGGGAAGCCAAAAGCCTTAGGCAAGAGGCCCTGGGGCATACACCACCTGTAGTGTTTCTCTGTCTAAAAACACTAGGTAAGACCTGTGTGGACCACCCCCTATATTATGGTTAGAGCACCGGTTCTAGAGGTGCTAGTTGGGTTAATTCTTTGTTTGGCAGGTAAAGTAGGATATTGGGTTTGGGATTATTTTTACTTTCTTTGCTTTGGTGCCATCCTACCCCTTTTCCCTAAATTGCCATTGTGATAAATAATTATCCTTGTGAACGGTAGTCCTACCTCTGTCATCCTTACTTGCAACCATGACCCCATACCCTTTTCTCCAATCCACGGGGGCTTCACATGTAGCAGGGTGTTGTGTTCTCTTCTGGAAGGCGTATGTAACATAAGTGGGGACTCATCCAGGATCCCACCGATCCATAAGACCCCGCACCAGCGGGGTCTTTACTTTAACAAAAGTAAAGATGGGGCGGGGTTCACCAGTCTGAAAGGCTGCATGGGCAAAGCCTATCTCAATGTAAAATTGCAAAAAGTTTGGGAATCGTTGCATAACTATCATTAAAAGATTCAGAGAATCAGGAAAAATCTCTCGACTCGACAGACTGAAAACCAATATTGGATGGCCATGATTTCTGGGACCGCAGGCAGCGGACTTCTACAATACCAAGAAGAAACCATATATAAACAAGATCCAGAATCACTGCCACCTCCTCTGGGCCCAAGCTCATTTAAGATGGACTGAGGTGAAGTGAAAAACTGACCTGTGGTCTGACTAATCAGGATCGGAAATTCTTTTTGGGAATTATGGTCGCTGCATCCTCCGGGCTAAAGAGGTGAGGGACCATCCGGCTTGTCATCAGTGCACAGTTCAAAAGCCAGCATTCGTGATGGTATGGGGGTGCATTAGTACACATGGCATGGGTGACTTGCAGATCTGTGAAGGCACATTCATGCTGAACAATATATACAGGTTTTGGAGCAAAAAATGCTGCCATCCTGATGATGTCTTTTTCAGAGAAGGCATTCTATTAGCAAGACAATGCCAAACCACATTCTACACATACAGTGGGGAGAACAAGTATTTGATACACTGCTGATTTTGCAGGTATTCCTACTTACAAAGAATGTAGAGGTCTGTAATTGTTATCATATGTACACTTTAACCCTGAGAGACGGAATCTAAAACAAAAATCTAGAAAATCACATTGTATGATTTCTTTTATAATTCATTTGCATTTTATTGCACGACATAAGTATTTGATACATCAGAAAAGCAGAACTTAATATTTGGTAGAAAAACCTTTGTTTGCAATTACAGAGATCATACGTGTCCTGTAGTTCTTGACCAGGTTTGCACACACTGCAGCAGGAATTTTGGTCCACTCCTACATGCAGACCTTCTCCAGATCCTTCAGGTTTCGGGGATGTCGCTGGGCAACACGGACTTTCAGCTCCCTCCAAAGATTTTCTATTGGGTTCAGGTGTGGAGACTGGCTAGGCTACTCCAGGACCTTGAGATGCTTCTTACGGAGCCACTCCTTAGTTGCCCTGGCTGTGTGTTTCGGGTCATTGTCATGCTGGGAGACCCAGCCACGACCCATCTTCAATACTCTTACTGAGGGAAGGAGGTTTTTGGCCAAGATCTCGCGATACATGGCCCCTTCCAACCTCCCCTCAATATGGTGCAGTCATCCTGTCCCCTTTGCAGAAAAGCATCCCCAAATAATGATGTTTCCACTTCCATGCTTCACAGTTGGGATGGTGTTCTTGGGGTTGTACTCATCCTTCTTCCTCCAAACACGGCGAGTGGAGTTTAGACCAAAAAGCTCTATTTTTGTCTAATCCGACCACATGACCTTCTCCCATTCCTCCTCTGGATCATCCAGATGGTCATTGGCAAACTTCAGACGGGCCTGGACATGCGCTGGCTTGAGCAGGGGGACCTTGCGTGTGCTGCAGGATTTTAATCCACGTGTGTTACTAATGGTTTTCTTTGAGACTGTGGTCCCAGCACTCTTCAGGTCATTGACCAGGTCTTGCCGTGTGGTTCTGGGCTGATCTCTCACCTTCCTCATGATCATTGATGCCCCACGAGGTGAGATCTTGCATGGAGCCCCAGACCGAGGGAGATTGACCGTCATCTTGAACTTCTTCCATTTTCTAATAATTGCACCAACAGTTGTTGCCTTCTCACCAAGCTGCTTGCCTATTGTCCTGTAGGCCATCCCAGCCTTGTGCAGGTCTACAATTTTATCCCTGATGTCCTTACACAGCTCTCTGGTCTTAGCCATTGTGGAGAGGTTGGAGTCTGTTTGATTGAGTGTGTGGACAGGTGTCTTTTATGCACGCAACAAGTTCTAACAGTTGCACTTAATACAGGTAATGAGTGGAGAACAAGAGGGCTTCTTAAAGAAACACATACAGGCCTGTGAGAGCCAGAATTCTTACTGATTTGTAGGTGATCAAATACTTATGTCATGCAATAAAATTAAAAAATATTATTTAAAAATCATACGATGTGATTTTCTGTTTTTTGTTTTAGATTCAGTATTTCACAGTTGATGTGTACATATAGTAAACATTTCAGACCTCTACAAGCTTTGTAAGTAGGAAAACCTGCAAAATCAGTAGTGTATCAAATACTTGTTCTCCCCACTGTATTAAAACAGCATGGCTGCATAGTAAGAGTCCGGGTGCTAAAGTGGCCTACATGCAGTCCAGACCAGTCACTTATTTACAACATTTGGCGCATTATGTAATGAAAAATATGACAAAATAGACCTTAAACTGTTGAGCAGCTGAAATACTATCTGGCCCCTGTCACAACTTTTTTTAAACGTGTTGCTGGCATCAAATACAAAATTATTATATCTAAAAACAATAACAGATTCAAATTGTTCAAATATAGGGATAAATGATTTGCACATCATTGTTTTCTCTTTGTATTTGCATTCTATGCAGTATCCTAACTTTTTTGGAAAATAGGTTATACCTTGTACAAATAGAATTATATATATAAAATGTTTAAATAGAGTTTAAACTTTTGTCAGTGATTCATTAAATATGCAATGTTTCTTCTAATGTAGCAAATAGCGTTTAAACTAGTTCTTAGGTTTTGTCTCTTTGATATTTAATGTCTCTGCAGGGAAAGAATTGGAATGAATATTAAAGTTTGGAAGAAATGTTGGGATTGTTTTTTATGGAGATGGGGCTACGTTTGCCATGTCTTTAAAAGCTCTGAAAAGAGTCTGATCCCAGATAGTTTTTTGCTGATTACCCACATCAATCAGATAGATCTGCCTGTAAAAGGATAAATAACTAAAGCTCTTATAGCCTCACACTAATGACAGGAACACTTGTTCAAAACCACATGCAAAACATCATGCTCTTGATCTTATGTGGATAAAGTTATTCTGGGAAAAGAAGGAAGCATTTGAGGTATCTGGCTGTAGTGTGATTCAGCTTTAATGTGAGTTGTAGTTACACATTAAAAGCCTATAGTTGCATATAATTCAAAAATGTTCTAGAGAAAATTTGGAATTGTGGCTTTTATATAGCACAGACAATATACATTTTTGCAGATGAATTAACTATAATTATTAATAATATACCAACTTTGTACTGCCCTTAACGTTTAAAGTCAGCCCATGCGGTTTGTTTGAACTGTGCACTAATCCACTGCGTATCAAAGTCACAGTCATTCGTCAACTGGGGATGGTAGTCTATGTTGTTGGACTGATGGAGTTTGTGTTCATTGGGTTGGCTCAGATCAGTGACGAAGGCCTCCATGTGTTAAAATAACATTTCTTCCCTGTTTATCATTCTTCATGAAATATCTTAGAAATCCCTCAGACCATGTTGGTCGAAAGGTTCTGCACTCCCAGAGTTGTCGCCTGCAACGACATCATTCATTTTTGGAGAAGAATGAACCATTCCCACTCTGTCTTCCACACGGTGATACGGATGTCTCTTAACTCGTGCTTACTTGGACTGAGGGTTGTTTCAGTCTCTGTTCCAACTGATTTATATTCGATCTATGAACAATGGAGTCAGGCTGGAGCTTCTACAGTATAGCTGCCTCTGAAAGCAAATGCATACTAATGCATTGGATGAGTCATATGTGACATTATCAGTGATTCATTTGCACAGCTGTGATGCAATATTCTATTATTACTGGCAGTCAATGCTCAACACTAAACGTTATCTCCTGTTTATTATTATGGCAATAGTGAACGTTTATACATTCTGTTTTGCCTGGTCTGTCTGCTTTGTGAAGTCATTTTGCTTTAAAGAATGCTGGAAAAACACGACTACATTAACAACCCATGTGCACTAATCAAGCTAAAGATTTCCCATTGGACGAACATACTTACAGGGTTCATTTGGCAATTAGCCTTCCCCATAGTAAAGTTCTTGAAAGAAGTATTTGGCAGCAACAGAAAAACTTTTTCTGTGTGAAAAAACAACCATCATTTCTTCCTTCACATCAACACTGTAAATCCAAGTGTTTATGACCCAAATTATTTTCGGTTTCAATGCATTTGAAGAATTTCAATTATGTGTCCAAAATATATTTTTTTAATGTGGTATAGACCAGAAATTGTGAGCTACCCAGGACTGTGACTACCCAAAGCCATCACCAAGTTATGACCTAAGGTAATTTGTTTATGTAAAAAAATAAATACTGGCTCAGAAGTCTAATTGATCAGACCTGTTTGAGAAGGAACCAATAGCTCATATAGGACCAATTTAATATTTATTTATCTTTGTATTTAAAATAAAATGAATTTTTAGTTAACATAAAAAGCAGGCTGGGATTTTTTCAGTGAATCCGCTCACTTTTTTGCTCTGAGCAGTCTAAACAGGATTATAAGCAAATAAGTAAACACTAGTTTGATATTGTCCTGGTTAGAAGCTGCCTGGGAAGAGGTCACTATTTTGTTTCGCTGGGCAACAAGGACTTTCAACTCCCTCCAAAGATTTTCTATGGGATTGAGATCTGGTAACTGGCTAGGTCACTCCAGGACCTTGCAATCGTTCTTACGAAGCCACTCCTTCGTTGCCCGGTTGGTATGTTTGGGATTGTCATGCTGAAAGACCCAGCCACGTTTAATCTTCAATGCTTTTGCTGATGGAAGGAGGTTTTCACACAAAATCTCATGATACATGGCCCCATTCATTCTTTCCTTTACACGGATTAGTCGTCCTGGTCCCTTTGCAGAAAAACAGCCCCAAAGCATGATGTTTCCACCCCCATGCTTCACAGTAGATATGGTGTTGTTAGCTTCCTGTTCCGGTGATGTCCAAGAACAAAAGTTATGCAACCAAAAAGTCAGGGGAGAGCCATCTTTATTCAGCATGAGACTTACGATGTTAACAGGTCATAGTTCCCACTCGCTCTCTCCAAAGAATACAGAAAGTTCCACAGTACAGTACAGTACTAATACAAGGGAGGCGGCTTAGGGTCAAACCCAGCCAAATACCCTCCAATAAGAAAGGCCTAAATGACCCTTGTATGGGATGTTCCAGCATATGGTGAATGGTCCTATCCTTCAAGCGTGTGACAGTCACATGGGCAACTCCTAGCAGGAGGCATGGACAGGACGTGTGTCCTATCTACACACCTCTGCTCAAGAGTTAGTTAGTTAGTACATCTGTGTTTCTCAAGCCTACTTTCTCTCAGTGTTCTTTGGATGCAACTCAGCATTCTTTCTCCTCCAAACACGACAAGTTGAGTAAAAAAAGTAACAGAGTTCTATTTTTGTTTCATCTGACTATATGACATTCTCTTAATCCTCTTCTGGATCATCTAAATGCTCTCTAGCAAACCTCAGACGGGCCTGGACATGCGCTGGCTTAAGCAGGGGGACACGTCTGACACTGCAGGATTTGAGTCCCTGGCGGCGTAGTGTGTTACCAATGGTAGCTTTTGTTACTTTGGTCCCAGCTCTCTGCAGGTCATTCACTAGGTCCCCCCGTGTGGTTCTGGGATTTTTGCTTATCGTTCTTGTGATCATTTTGACCCGACGGTGTGAGATCTTGCGCGGAGCCCCGGATCGAGGGAGATTATCAGTGGTCTTGTATGTCTTCCATTTTCTTATAATTCCTCCCACAGTTGATTTCTTCACACCAAGCTGCTTACCTATTGCAGATTCACACTTCCCAGCGTGGTGCAGGTCTACAATTTTGTTTCTGCTGTCCATTGACAGCTCTTTGGTCTTGGCCATAGTGGAGTTTGGAGTGTGACTGTTTGAGGTTGTGGACAGGTGTCTTTTATACTGATAACAAGTTCAAACAGGTGCCATTAATACAGGTAACGAGTGGAGAACAGAGGAGCCTCTTAAAGAAGAAGTTACAGGTTTGTGAGAGCCAGAAATCTTGCTTGTTTGTAGGTGACCAAAAAGTTATTTTCCAAGGAATTTACCAATAGATTCATTTAAAATCCTACAATGTAATTCTCTGGATTTTTTTCCTCATTTTGTCTCTCATAGTTGAAGTGTGCCTATGATGAAAATTACAGGCCTCTTTCATCTTTTTAAGTGGGAGAACTTGCACAATTGGTGGCTGACTAAATACTTTTTTGCCCCACTGTAGCTCTTAATCAAGCATGTAATCTGACTATTGTATGTCTGTATATCCTAGAGATACAGCACAGTGAAGTAAATATCGAAGGCACAGTAGAAGGATAAGTATCCTAGTGATTGCTTGGAATGGTGTTCAAGGTAGGTCTATCATTATGTTTAATGATGCCAGTTCCCTACACAAAACACAAACTTAAAAGTCATACCCTGCTCAGTGTACATTAAATGTACATTCCTTGTTTCCTGATTGAGCGTAATGACTGATACAAGTTCCAAATGTTGACTCTGTCCTAATACAGACAATAAATATGTAGGGTTTGGTAGCCTGCAAACACCCAAGATTCTGGTTAGCTGTGTTAGCTATGATCCTAATGAGTCTGACACTTTTTCTGTCCAAAACTTATTTTCTACACAGTGCACTACCTTGAACCCAGTCCACCTGAAGGATATGTAAGGAGTAAGGTGTCATATAGAATAACCTATTGGTTAGAGTTTACTGTATGTATTGTGAAGCATTTTATTTTTTTGTGAAGCTCAAAAAAGGCTCAAATACATTATTTTGATATGATGTGTAAGAATTATGTAGGCAACATAATATTGCATTTTTGGAACCAAAGTCAGAACATATGTTAAGATCTCTTGAATGCTAGGAAGGCACATCTTAAACACAGTTCATTCTACCTCGCCCAAAATGTAAAAGAAAATTCCACTAGTTCAAATACCCAAGTTAAAAAGCTGAACAGTCTGTCGTTACGCCTTAAAGCAAGGCACTTAACCATAACTGCTCTCATAAGTCCAACTGGATAAGTCTGTGTGCAAAATAGTAAAAAATAAACAAGGAATCAAATGCAACCAGTGTGGTATCAGGAACACAATTTCTTAACAGGTGCTTTTACTCTGTCAATCTAGCCTTTCCTGTTTTTCTATCTATCCATTGATTTTGTATCTATACAAGATGTCAACAAGCCTATTCTCTATTGAAAAATCTTTCACTCTAAAAGTGGAAATTCCCTAGGAGCATGTTCTGGCCGAAGGGAACGTAAAGCACCCTTTC
Source organism: Esox niger (assembly GCA_016801105.1). Lineage (NCBI taxonomy): Eukaryota > Metazoa > Chordata > Actinopteri > Esociformes > Esocidae > Esox > Esox niger. The sequence continues at coordinate 38,765 of JACXGJ010000773.1, read as the reverse complement.
TGATAATGTATTTCTCCGGTTTGTTTCTGCTTGTGAATTCTACGGATGGGCTGTCTGTAGTTTCATTTGTCGTTTTCCGCTATGCACGATCAAGGTTGCTGTCGAGGATGTAAGCCTATTTGTAGGATAACTTTGAGAATTCCTAATGACACTGTTGAGAGTTCAAGCAGTACATTACATTGATGCTTTAAGTATAAGATGGATTTAAATAGCTGTTTTTACAAGAGATGAAACTCTGGGTGGTTGAAGAAGTGCAAAGTACACATGAACTAGATACCATAATTTGGCCATTACTCCAGCAGCACATTTTTCAAGGCTTTTAATAATAAACATGCATTGCTTATAAGATGTCTTGTTTATCATGATTCAAAGTAATATATTAGCAGTTGTCAGAGAGGCAAATGTAATGTAACATCCCTACTTGATTTATCTAACACGTGGCAGTAAGCTGAGTTTAATCATTGAGGAATATTAAGTGGGATTCAGCACCACAGCTACAAGCAGCAAAGAAGGGAGTTCACAGTTGAATAACCAAACAAACAGTCTTATCGTGAACTTCCAAGCATATAATGCATTTATTTAAGCTGGACCAACTTCTATTGTCGAATGGAAAAGCTGCACCCTAGTCTCCCACCGGTCTAATTATGTGATGTGGTCATAACCTCTAGGACATTGGCAGAAGGGCGCAAGCGAAATATCGCTGTTATTTCATGGTTGCTAAAATTCTATAGAGTTCATTCAACTTCTGTTCATGTGAAGAAAAAAAGCAGTGGATAGTGTATGGAATTATTGTGCCATCTAAATTCCTGTGAAAAATCTTGACAAAATAATGTGTTACGTCTCCTCCCAAATAAGCTCTAAATATCCCTGAATGTTTGTCCTGTAGAACAGGGCCACCTCTACGCCATAAAAAAAAGTTGTGAACATTTTCATTAAGTTATATTTAGATATGAATATCTATGCATGATTTATTGGCATTTATGTATTAAACCCCACCACATAAATGCATTGGTCAGTAGTGGCTTTTTGTTTTAATCTGGAAAATAGTGTTACATGGAAATCATTCATTCTGTCCAAGGGGAGTAGGTGTTTAAATGAGCGTCCATTATGGTAGGCTTTATTGGCCCTACAACCAAATTCATTCCTTCTATGGAAGTGGATGATCCAGGGTTCGAAATGAAGGGGGCCGGGGGGCTTCTGAGACCCTCCATAATTCTTTATTATGTTTGGGAATCCCATAAATAATAAAGAATTATTATGAAAATTATCAGTCTTCAAGGACACTTTATAATTTGCAGTAATAATGTATTAATTTGCTGGCCTTAGGTTGTGGTCGGGGTAGCCTGGATAAGTGAGTCTGATCCACCAGCAATTCCTATTCAGCATCAATGGTGGTGGTCGTGCTGCTCACGCACACACAGAGCTGAAAGGCTGCAAACCACACATAGACAGTTTGCTTTCTGACTGAAATCAACTACAATAATGTGCTTGATGTTTATCTCTCTGTTTATAGTACAATATTAGCTGATCCTCTATCAAACAGTGTGTTTATTAGATCCTACATGTTAAGAAGATACATTTTGCCAATGTAGCTGCGCGATACTGAAGCCAAATTAGCTGCTACTAGCTGACTTAACAGCTACATTAATGTATGTAAATAAGTTATTCGTAGCTCATTTTACCAACCTGCCATTTTACCAACCTGCCAGTGATGATGAGTAATAACCTGTTGACTTGACTGACATAATTTCAGTTGAGCATTAATGTGTGTGTACATGAGACAGATCTTGGTAGCTACTGCAGCATCAAAACTGAATTCACGTGAGCATCAGAACTGGACTCCGGAGCAATGGAAAGGTGGCCTGGTCAGATGGGTGGTCTGGTCTCCAGGTTTCCTTTTACATTACGTGGATGGCCGGGTGCGTGTCCATCGCTTACCTGGAGAACACATAGCACCAGGATGCACTATGGGAAGGAAGCAAGCCAGTTGAGGCAGTGTGATGCTTTGGGCAATGTGCTGCTGGGATACCTTGGGTCTTACCATTCATGTGGATGTTACTTTGACACATACCACCTACCTAAGCGTTGCAGACCCTGTGCAGCCTTTCACAGGAACCGTGTGCCCTGATGGCAGTGGCCTCTTTCAGCAGGATAATGCACCCCACCTCAAAGCAAAAATGGTTCAGGAATGGTTTGAGGAACACAACTACAAGTTCAGTGTGTTGACTTGGCCTACGAATTCCCCAGATCTCAATCCAATCGAGCATCTGTGGGATGTGCTCGACCTTGCAACTTACATTATGTCTTAGTGCAACGCCTTGGTGCACGATACCACAGCACACCTTCAGAGGTCTAATGGAGTCCATGCCTCACAGGGTCAGGGCTGTTTTGGCAACAAAAGTGGAACCTAGATGATTATGAAACATTGGGTTATTATGTCATTTGAACTGTCTTTAGTTACAGTGAGGGGGAAAAAGTATTTGAACCCCTGCTGATAATGTACATTTGCCCACTGACAAAGAAATTATCCATCTATAATTTTAATGGTAGGTTTATTTTAACAGTGAGTGACAGAAAAACAACCAAAAAATCCAGAAAAACACATGTCAAAAATGTTATGAATTGATTCACATTTTAACGAGGGAAATAGCTATTCGACACCTGTGCAAAACATAACTTAGTATTTGGTGGCAAAACCCTTGTTGGCCATAACAGAGGTCAGACGTTTCTTGTAGTTGGCCACCAGGTTTGTACACATCTCAGGATGGGATTTTGTCCCACTCATCTTTGCAGATCTTCTCCATGTCATTAAGGTTTCAAGACTGACATTTGGCAACTCGAACTTTCAGCTCCCTACACAGATTTGCTGTGAGATTATGGTCTGGAGACTTATTAGGCCAGTCCAGGACCTTAATGTGCTTTTTTTGAGCCATTCCTTTGTTGCCTTGGCTGTGTGTTTTGGGTCATTGTCATGCTGGAATACCCATCCATGACCCATTTTCAATGCCCTGGCTGAGGAAAGGAGGCTCTCACCCAAAATTTGACGGTTAACTTCCCCATCCATTGTCCCCTTGATGTGGTGAAGTTAGCAGAAAAACACCCCCAAAGCACAATGTTTCCACCTCTATGTTTGATAATGGGGATGGTGTTCTTGGGGTCATAGGCAGCATTCCTCCTCCAAACACAGCGAGTTGAGCTGATGCCAAAGAGCTTGATTTTGGTCTCATCTGACCACAACACTTTTATCTGGTTCTCCTCTGAATCATTCAAATGTTCATTGACAAACTTCAGACAGGACTGTACATGTGCTTTATTGATCAGGTAGACTTTGTGGGCACTGCAGGATTTCAGTCCTTCACGGTGTAGTGTCTTATCAATTGTTTTCTTGGTGACTATGGTCCCAGCTGCCTTGATCATTGACAAATCCTCCCGTGTAGGTCTGGGCTAATTCCTCAACCTTCTCATTGCGAATAATAATGTCACTTTCTCCACAAGCTGCTTGACTTGTCTTGTAGCCCATTCCTGTCTTATGTATGTCTACAATCTTGTCCTTGACATCCTTGGACAACTCTATAGTCCTGGCCATGGTTGAGAGTTTGGAATGTGATTGACTGATTGCTTCTGTGGACAGGTGTCTTTTATGCAGGTAATAAGATGAGATTAGGAGCACTCCCTTTAAGAGTGGCGCTGATAGGGGGACGATCAGTTACGTTGTCCCGGGCTCATTTGGTTGGCTTAAATATAATTATTTATTAGTCATTCAATCTTGGCATTTAGTACTACCTAGCTAAAACATTAAGCAATAAACGTTTATGACCTTTTTTATGAACAGTAACATCATTGCTATTTATAAAAATGTCTGGCCCGTAGTTTGGGTCCTTAATGTTCAATTTTGTCCTGGGTCCTGGGATTCCTGTCGGCGTCCCTGACTGTATTGTTAGAAATCAGCCATGTCGTATAGTGGTAGTAATAATAACTCGCGTACTCGGTTGTCAAGGGAGAGAGTAATACAATTGTTTATTGCAGCATATTGATAGTCTATTAGCACATGATGTTACAGGCTCAAACTCTTCCCTACTCTCTCAACTGGAATGTGTCGTTCAAGCTGTTAAATACCGTGAGGGGTGTGTTTACCTAACAAAGCCAAGACCCTAACCCCCACACCAAATGGTCTATGC
>JACXGJ010000773.1:0-34487 GCA_016801105.1 Esox niger | reverse complement strand
ATGTACCAGCATTGCACACAATGTCACAATGAGTGATTTTGCCCAATTCTTATTTGCAGATTTGCAACAGATTGTCCTGTTTCTTTGTATTACATTTGTTGTCTCTTGTAGTATTTTGTTGTGATTTTGACTATCCATTCTTACTTCAATTCTAACAAGATGCCCAGTCCTTGCTGATGAGCAACATCCGATAGAGAGCTTCAGCTGACCAGAGTGGGTCAATTTGCTTTCTGGCAGATGGTACTTTTTTGTATGACTTCTTTCTTGACACCCTCCCATACAGCACAGTGTTATTCAGAACTCTTCATATGATCGAATGGTATACCATTAATCCACACCCAGCTACTGAAATCCCTTCAAAAGGGATTTTTGGCAGTTGGCATGGGCTTTAAATAATTGTTCAAGTCAATGCCTATGCTATTTCATCACTCAGCACAGATTATTTCTGGATTTCTCATTTAAAATATGATGGTCTCTCAAACGATTGTGTGTTTCTATTAGGAACTGCATGTTTATTTATGCTGTTTTAGGGATAGTCTTTGTTCTTGTACTATAGCACTTCACTTTCCCTTTACTGGGGTAGTTTATTTTGTTTAGAGTTTCTCATTGATGTTGATAGGGTTCCTAGTTGGTTCCTGCACAAAACATTTATGTAAAATTTTCCCAGTTTTTTCTCTTTGTATGTTTGTTGAATGTTTTTCATTTAAAACTGGTTTTGGAAAACAATTTACTAGAGCTTTTCAGTTAGTAACAGAATGTTGCTGGTTTAAATCCCTGACTAAGTGTTCTGTAAATATCCCTTGATTGGCACTTAACCCTAATTGTCTAAATGTTTTTTACAGTTTTGGAAACATTTTTGCTTATCTATTTCATTTTCTGTGTCTTTCTCTGGCTCTGAGTGGGTCCTACAGGAAAGGAAATCTGTCACAACAAGCTTTTGGAATGCTGCTTGGTTCACGGACTAGACAATGTTGAATTACTAGTAATTCATTATAGAATCTTTCCAAGTTTATGCAAATGTCTTTAATGTGAAAGCTATTTTTTGTGATATTCTAACATTAAAGTGATGTCAAGCAAGTACATGCTGCATTTATCAAAAATGTGTCTCCAAAATGTAATTGCTGTCAGCAGCAGAGCTTTATGAGGCCCATTGGCAGGCAAGAAGCTTTTTGTAGCCATGGAAATAGCAGGGGTAGATGGGGAGTGTTATTGCAGTGGCGATGTCGGAGTAGGAAGGTTAAGGGGGGAGGGGGGTTCCCAGTGCTTTTGGCAGAACAACAGACTGACCACAACCATGCAAGGCTCCCTAGAGACCCCCTTCTCTATCCTGTGGAGGCAGGCCAAAAACCTCAGCCATGGCAGGTCTAAAACATTTTATTTTTATCACCCCAGAACTAACAAGACTTGTTTATTCACCACCCTCCTAAGGTAGGTCCCCCCAGCAAGAGAGTCAGACAATGAAATCCCATGACGGAGTTAAATGAGAGACTGACCTAGGTCAAATTTGTCTTGTACCTTGATGTTGAATTGATTTCTTTTGCCGTGTGCAAAGCAGTGAGACTGACATAAAGAGCACTTTCCTAAAACAGTGTCCAGGCCATTTTTCAGATTATCTTGCCTAATCCTGGTCTGTAGAGACATTATCTTTTAGAATTAATAAAGTTATATATTTTTTTTTAAAGAAACCTCTTCCAGCTACAGTAGATATAAAAAGTGTACACAACCTTGTTAAAATGCAAGGTGTTTGTTATGTAAAGAAATTTGACAGAAATCATGTCAACTTTTTCAACCTTTAATGTGACCTATAATATTAACAATTCAGTAGAAAATCTAACCGAAACCTTTGAGGGGGAAGAATTTAAATAAAAACTCAGATTAACCTGGTTGTATTTGTGTGTACATCCTTAAACTAACACTTTGTTGAAGCACCTTCTGATTTGATTACATTACTCAGTCTTTTTGGTTATGAGTTTATTAGCATGGCACATCTTGAAATGGCAATATTTGCTCACTCTTCTTTGCAAAAGCGCTCCAAATCTGTCAGATTGCAAGGACATCTCCTGTGAACAGCCCTCTTCAGACCACCCCACAGATGTTCAACTGGATTTAGATTTGGGCTCTGGCTGTGCCATTCCAAAACTTGAATCATCTTCTGGTGAATCCATGCTTTTGTGGATATGGATGTGTGCTTTATGTTGCTGTCGTGCTGAAAGGTGAACTTCCTCTTCATCTTCAGCGTTCTAACGGACGCCTGTAGTTTTGAGTCAAAATTGCCTGGTATTTGGATCTGTTCATTATTCCCTCCACCCTGACTAAGGCCCCGGTTCCAGCTTAAGAAAAACAGCCTAATAGCATGATGCTGCCACCACCATGCTTCACTGTGGGTATGGTGTTCTTTGGGTGATATGCAGTGTTGTTTTTGCACCAAACGTACCTTTCGGAATTATGGCCAAACAGTTCAATCTTGGTTTCATCAGACCATAACACATTTTCCCATGTGCATTTGGGAGACTTGATGTTTGTTTTTGCAAACTTCAGTCAGGCTTGGATGTTGTTCTTTGTAAGAAAAGTCTTCCGCTTTGCCACCCTACCCCATTGCCCATTCATATGAAGAATACGGGAGATTGTTATCACATGTAGCACACAGCCAGTACTTGCCAGAAATTCCTGCAGCCCGTTTAATGGTGCTGTATGCAGTCTTATTGCAACAATTAATTGATCACATAATAGACCACATTAAGTGGAAAAAGTTCTGACATTAATTCTTTGTCTCATTCTTTAACATCATAAAAACTTGGCATTTCAACAGGGGTGTGTACACTTTTTATATCCATTGTACAATGAAAGTGAACGGGGCAATGGATATAGCTTGTGAAATTATATGATGCTTTCGGTTTTCAAAAATGGGAAGGCCACCTTGTATTGATATAGGTCTCCATATGTTCTCCTGAAAAATAATTGTCTAAACACTGTTGATTCTTTGGAGGAAATGGATTACCAGCTGCTGTGTGGATGAATTTGTGTCCCAGAATCAAAAATAGCGATCCTTTGCTTTATTGGGTATTTCAGATTGTGTTCAAGACATAAGGCAAGGGGGCTGTAGGGTATCAGTATAGATAATAAAAGCAGTACAGTGAGACTACATCCTGAATCCAGTTGCTTGAAATAATAGGTATCTGCTCAACAACAATAATAAGCAGGACCTTGTGGTTTGAGTTAGAACTTCATATGTACATCAATATTAGCATCCCCTGTTCGAATTGTCAACAACATGGGTACATATCCAGCCCTTTCATACAACATTCTCTATCCTTTCCACTGTCCTGTCAAATTATTATTTTTTGGGGGGGGATTTTTATTTATAGTCCAAAAAAATCTGGGGTCAAAAGAAACTGAAATCATAAATTCAGCTTAATTAGTTTTCATTTCAGAATCATGTTTCTCCTAAGAATAACATAAGATCTTAAAATAAAAGTGTTCTTATTGTTGGTTATCTCTGTCTCTTTTTAGCTTATTTTTGGGCAACATGCAGTTTTCAAGTATTAGTTTTTTATTTTTTGAAAAATCACTATAATTATGCCCTTTTACCATATGCTCCAATAAAACTTGTATGGGTCGATTTGAAAATACTCCCAGAATAAGGTATTAATTTAGTTTGCCAATACAGTCTTTGTCACCAAGCCATCAACAACACTGCCACTATTTTATCCCCCCTTGATTTAGTTTTTGTCAAATTATTGTTACTGGCCTTTTACATGACACATTTCTCAACTGCCAGTTCCCTCTTGGGGAACCACTAATGGAAGCTGAGGAGGATAATGTTATGTGGTATTTATGTATTATTGCACTGTTCTTTGACATAAGGATCTGTAGGCAAAATACATAGTGGGCACAAGGGAAGACAAGTGAACAAATAAATATACCAAGCTGTCAAAGGGACTTTTAACAGGACCTTTAGATTGTCTGCAGGACCCTTTGTTGACTTTGTCCATCTGGTCTTGATTTGGGCCTGGATGAGTGAGATGTTTGTTGCAGCTCGTTTGAGGGGGTTCAGCAACTTCCCCTCTACTCTCCCATGAACTACCAGAGTGTTCAGAGGCTTACACAGTGCAGTGGCAGTCATTATATATTTTATTTATTTATACAATACTAACCGCGATTCAAACAAACCACTGTAGCTGCACACCTTCAAATATAGTTTAGCAATTCATTGTTTTTATTACAGTAAAAAAAAATATTATTAAAATATAATAGTAAAACCTTGTGTGTGTATTGTTAGCTTCTGGCTCTTTTGCAGAATAATAACGGACCAAGTCAGGGAGAGAAGCGTTCCTTGTTGTTTATTCACAAAATATAGTACATGTGGGTCTTAGATGGAAAGAAGGCTGAACGTCTCTCTCTTCTTGGTATTCCAGCTATCTTTGTGCTTCCCCAAATATCTCTGTCTTAAACAGCATATTAATACTTGACTAAACCTTCAACACATCCCCTTCACTATATGGCTGTCTTCCAATCATATACATATTCTACATCTTAACCCTATAGGGCCTGGTATAGTGTCCCCTTTTGGTATCTTGGCTCCACACACAGACACGTATCAGGTTGTATGGGGCCCTCTTCAAATGTTTGTGATGTGGTACCTCATGTAGCACAAGATTACAAAGCACTTCTCCTCTGTGTTGTGTTTCTAAATAAGAGAATATAACGAAAATCCATGTATACCTCTAATAAAAAACATGCTTTCTCCCAGTATATATATGATGTTTGTATACAGTCCCCTCCAAATGTATTGGAACAGTAAGGCAAATTCCTTTTTTTTGCTGGTCACTGAAGACATTTGGGTTTCAGATCAAAAGATGAGTATGAGACAAGAGTTCAGAATTTCAGCTTTCATTTCTTGGTATTCACATCTAGATGTGTTAAACAAATATCACTGTTTGTATTAGACCATAGCATTTTTAGGTGAGCGAAAGTAAAGGAACAAATAATCTTAAAGTAAATAACATTTAATATTTGGTGGAATAACCCTTGCTTGCAATAACTGTCTCAAGCCTGCGATCTATCGACATTACCAAACTGTTGCATTCTTCATTTGTAATGCTATTCCAGACTTTTACCACAGCTTCTTTCAGTTCTTGTTTGTTTTGGGGCGTTTCTCTCTTCAGTCTCTTCTTAAGGAGGTAAAATGCATGCTCTATTGGGTTAAGGTTAGGTGACGGACTAAAACGTTCCACTTTTTCACCTGATGATGTCCTTTGTTTTGTTGGCAGTGTGCTTTGGGTCATTGTCCTGCTGCATGATAAACTTCCTCCCAATTAGCTTTTCTCCGTAAATTGGCAGACAGAATGTTTCTGTACACTCCTGAATTCATCAGTTACATCATCAATAAATATTAATGAGCCTGTTCCAGAAGCAGCCATGCATGCCCAAGCCATGACATTACATTCACCATGCTTCACAGATGAGCTTGTATGCTTCAGATCATAAGCAGTTCCTTTTTCCACACTTTGGCCTTTGCATCACTTTGGTAGAGATTAATCTTGGTCTCATCAGTCCATAAGACTGTGTTCCAGAACTTTTGCGGCTCATCTCTACTTCTTTGCAAATTTCAACTTGGCTTTCCGATTCTTACTGCTCATGAGTGGTTTGCATCTTGTGGTGTGGCCTCTATATTTCTGCTCTCTGAGTCGTCTTCGAACAGTTGAGTGTGATACCTACACCCTTGCAATGTGGAGGTCGTTGGTGATGTCACTTACTGACATTTTGGGGGTTTTCTCACGATATTTCTGTAATCAACTGCTGTTGTTTTCCTGGGCCGACCTGTTTGACGTCTGTTGTTCAGTACACCAGTAGTTTCTCTTATTTTCAGGACATTCCAAATTGTTGTGCTGGCTATGCCCAATGTTTATCCAATGGCTCTGGTCCATTTTTTTTCTTTTCTCAGCTTGACAAAGGCTTGCTTTTCTCCCATAGACAGCTCTTTGGTGTTCATGTTGGTTTATCCTCTTTAACAAGAAATGCAGTCTTTATAGGTTTAAACCAAAGATGGAAACTTAGACTAGTCATGCAGAGCTATTTAATGTTTGAAAAATCAACCTAAAAGGCAACACCTGGGCAACAAAAAACATCTGTCAGTCACATGTTACAATAGTTTTGCTCACTTGAAATATGGGTGGGTTCAAACAAAGAGTGCTATGTCCTGAGTTGTATAACATCTAGATGTGAATACCAGGAAATGAAAGCTGAATTTCTGAACTCTTGTCTTATACTAATCTTTTGATCTTTAACACAAATGTCTTCAGTGAACAACAAAAACAAAGGAATTTGCCTTTCCGTTCCAATACTTTTGAAGGGGACGCCATAATGACTGCCTGCCTAAAATTGTGTAGGTCTCTGCCAAAACAGCCTTGACCCGTCGAGGCAGAGACTGCAATATAGCTCTGAAGGTTTGTTGTGGTATCTGGCACCAAGACGTTAGCAACAGATCCTTTCATTCCTGTAAGTTGCCCGGAGGGACCTCCATGGATTGGAATGATTTGTCCAGTACATCCCAGAGATGCTCGATTGGAATAAGATCTGGGGAATTTGGAGGCCAAGTCAACACCTTGAACTCCTCACCATTCCTGAAACATTTTTGCTTTGTGGCATGGTGCATTATTCTGCTGAAAGGGGCCAGTTCCATCATGGTCTGCAGCAATGCTCAGGAAGGTGGTACATGTCAAAGTAATATCCAGATGAATGGCAGGATCATTCATCCAGCAGAAAATCCAGCAGAACATTGCCCAAAGCATCACACAGCCTCCGCTGGCTTGCTTCCTTCCCATAGTGCATTCTGGTGCCATGTGTTCTCCAGGGAAGCTATGTACATGCACCCGGCCATCCACGTCATGTAAAAGGAAATGTGATTTATCAGATCAAGCCACCTTCTTCCAGTGCTTTGTGGTCCAGTTCTGATGCTCACGTGCCAATTGTAGGTGCTTTCGGCAGTGGACAGGGGTCTGCATGGTCACACTTACTGGTCTGCTGCTACGCAGCTCAACAGTTTTCAACAGTTTTCAACAGTTTTCACTGTTGAGTTCTCTTGATTCTGTCAATTTTTTGATCCATGAACAAAATGTATACAACCGGGATGTTAAACTTCTGTAGTTCTTTCCTTTTCTCCAAATATTTACAGTTAACCCAATCTTTTATGCCAGGACAATGGGTGGCGGTCATTGGTCATAACCAGCCATTACACAGTCAAATACCCTCCAATAAGAAAGGTTTATACTACAGAAGACTTGTGTATCCAACCTATGGTTAATGGGCATATCAATAGAGCCTATGACAGTCACATGAGCAACTACTAGCAGGAGGTATGAACAGGATGTATAGAGCCCATCAGTAACGGGCATCACGTCCTGTGTATTGACCTTTGTTCAGAGTTAGTCAGCACATCTTGTGTTGTTTCTCAAGCCTATTTCCTCTCAGTCCCCCCTTTAAGCATGTAGCAATTAATCATTACTATTCATAAAACTAGCAACATAAAAGTACAATCCAATTCCTAATGAACTGAAAAGGTCCTTCTGTTAAAAAACAAAGAAAAATAATTATCTGGCCTATGAGGCTTTATTATTCCTTAAATAAAATGAAGTTAAGATGCAGAGGACACAGTTTGCCCTGACACATAGCACTGTATGACATTGCAGTCGTAGTGACCATCGTGATCAATCTTTACCATACACATGTCCCAGGCTACAATCAGTCTAACCTATGTCCTACAGAAACACCACTAACCACCCAACATATACTGAGCGTAACACAACACTCAACTCCAATGAATGTACTAATGACAGTTTTTACCTTTGAAAAGGAATATGGCACATTTAAACATTACACGATAATTGTTGTAAATATGAATATTAAGCAACTTCACAAAAAAACAAGTATAAATCAACAATGTTAAGGTATTGATCATATGTAGTCCTTTACCTGCCTTGTGAGGAATGAACATAAATATAGAAGAGGTCATACCTGTCAATGTAGGAAAACTATTGATTGTTAGGAATTAATCTAGATTCCCATCAATTGTCCTGTAGTTCTAGTCTTCAGTCTTCTCTGTCTTGTATCAGATGTAAAGTTCCATTATCAATTATTGCAGTCAGTGTGATGTGGACCCAGCAAATTGCCTGGTTGTCCTAACAAGTCTGTTGATGATTCATCTAGAAATGTGTGTTAAGCCAAGTGATCTGACCCTGGCATCGTTCTGCCATGTGAGTGGTCAGGAAGATTTGAAACAGATTCTACCAGTGTGGTTGTAGAAATCCTTCTTGAACATGTTGCTGGTACTCAAACACACAGTTGTCTGTTTCCAGTCAGTGACATAATGTATCATCAGAAAAGGGGTTGTGATTTCCCATCTGTTGAAAGTATAACTGCAAAACAACGATTAGTGTGGTTAAACAGTCCATTGGACTTTCGGGTATTTTTCCGTCAACTCCCAACAATGAAGACAATAGATCAGTCTGGAAAACATGTGGATCTTAAAAGTTCAACCATTAGAGTGAAGCTTACATCCTATACTATTCAGACAGGTTTCCATAAAAGTCCATGTGAAATCTTTTGTCAGGAATGCGGGTAAGGACCCAAACGCGGACTGGAGAGGTGAGGGGAAAAGACAGACAGTGCGGTCGGGGACGGGAGGCAAGGCGTCTCATGAACCGATGGCGAAGGCACAGACGAGCAGCAGGCAGAGTAGTCGGGGACGGGCAGATGGTCGATACACAAGCGGGCGGCAGAAGTACAGTCAGGGAGCGGGCAGAGTAGTCGGGGACAGGCAAGGGATCGCATTTCTGGCGGAGAACAGACGTACAGGCAGGGCTCAGGCAGAGTAGTCGGGGACGGGCGATAGTTTGGTACACAGAAGGTCTGTTCGAGGAGATTGCGAGATGTGGTATGCTTGTGTAAACCATTGATCCGGCAGGGGAGTAGTGGCAGGGAGGTGTATTTGTATGTGTGTTGATGAGGTGAATGGGGACAGGTGTGTGAGTGGTGATTGGTGACAGGTGTGTGAGGTGGTGTGCACAGAAACTCAGGAGCGCGGACGCCCTCTGCTGCGCGCTCGCGGAGGCGGGGACGTGACACTTCTTTTCCATCCAGATCTGCCATTGTTGATGTTTCATTGAATGTGCTATTTCTATGCCCGATACCACATGGCAGTAGAATGAGATTCCATTGTCTGATTCCATCAAATTTGACTTTACTTAGCCAAATATTTTTTTTTTACATCTATGCAATTCCACCATTTAAATGTTAGAGCTTAAGTCAAACAAATAGTTTCCAAATATTGTGTTTTTAAACAAATCCTAAAAATGGAGGATGTAAATCATAGCAGAATCGAATGCTTCGTTATAATTATGCAAATAAAAAACAAAATTGTCATCTTATAAGCACCAATTTGATCAGTTATCCTATCATACATCCTCCCTGCTTTCACTTCACAAAGTCAATGGAAAGTGACACCATGAGTAAAAGCAGGATCCTGGCAAATACGGCCACAGGAGGCGACATCCTGAACCCACACTGGCCATCATTTTGGGACAGACATGAAAAATAGAGAATCGTAAATAGGGATGGATCTAGAATCCTTTCAACACAGAGTTGCATCCTGTATATTCATCAGAACAACAAAGTGAAAATGTTTAAAACACAAACATTCACAAACATAATCAAAGATATCAATGTGTAACACGATCGCTGGTGCAAAGGAATTCTAAACCAGACAAACAATTGATACAGCTCTCATAATTGATGTCACCCACATGTCTATGAAATTGGCCATCTTGCATTTATTAATTCCTGTGGTTTGGTGGCACATAAATAAATTGTATGAGAGAAAAACTCCAGCCCAATTCCAGAGGTGTACCGACTCCAGCGACCAGGGTGATTGTATTAGCATATCCACAGCACCAATATTTAGCATTTTTACCAATTTACCAAACTACTTTGTGACAAAGAATTCTTGATTAACCTTTTACATTTTAAGTAAAATTCTCCCCGGAATATGAATTAGGAAACACAGGCTGTGTACGAGGCGTTTTTGCATAACAATTTCATAGTATTACATATTTTCAAAATGGTGTTAGAGATTAGGTTTTCTTTGTTGTTTTCCTGAGATTCCACTGAAAACGCCCATATGCTTTGTGTTTACATAGCACATTTCCTGGTTTTCATCATAATTGTTCAAACTAACCTTACATTGCACCTGACCAATGAAAAGGATGCTGATTTTTTAAATTCAACCAATGGAAGATTGTTGCTAGGCAAAATATTTTATTCATTGTGAGGCCTTTTCTTACAAAAATGTGCATTGTGTTTGCACAGGACATTTGAATTGGGAGTATCACTTCGTGTGGTTGTGTTATGGTCAGAATTCAATGATACATTAGTGACTTCCAAGGGTTAACTTTTTAAAAACTCCCCTCACGTTAGCCGTAGTATTGGACCGAGTTTATTCATTCTGGTCCTCAGCAAGCCTCACTGAAGAAATTGTGTTGGTTGGTTCAGACCGTGCATAGATGGTGATGTGTCGCGGTCCTCTGCATGTGTCTGGGGTCAGAGCTGTGGTAGTTAGACGCCAGCTTATGCCAGTATTCTCTTTTTCCATACCTGATAGCTTTCCGTAGTTCATGTCTGGATCTCCTCAAAGCCTCCAGGTCCCCAGAGCTATAGGCAGAGGACGGTGCTCTGAGCATAGCATGGACATTACCTTTTACCCAGGGCTTTTGGTTTGGGAAATTCCTGACACTGACATCAGATCAGTTTTTCCTGAAAACAGCGAGTCAGATTGGAAACGTGGAAACTGTGTCAAAATATTGTTGGAATTGTTGTCAATAAAATAACTTTTTATTTTGATTTAGCTTGCTAATAATTGCGACAGCCCTACCGTAGGAATATGCCTATATGCCTATATGCTCAGTTCACAATGATTGTGAAGAGTTCATTCTGCTGACTAATTTAAACCCAAAAAATTTTTGGATCATAGAGGTTTTGTTTTGTTGCTGTTTAATTGCAGGCTATTATACAGTATGGCTATTTAAAAGATTTGTCCGGTAGCTCTTCTTTATGGCCGTAATTCTGCAATTTCAAATAAGTGACTGAAATGCACTTGTCTTTTAAATAATGTTGCAATATTAGGCTACATTATGGGGCATTGCAAAACCATTCTAAACTATATTTAAACATACTAAAATTTTGACGCTGTGAGGTGACGGACTGTTCCGCCATCTCCCGCATTCTCCATTTCTCCACCTGCCATGAACTCATCCTGGTCCCCTTCATTGGTCTTGTCTCCAATTTTCTCTCACACCAGGTCCCAATTAGGTCTTCAGTATGTCTTTACATGTTTCTCCTCTGCTCCCCTCATTTGCCAGTCATTGTTCCATGTCAGTGTGTCGTCCCTGTGGTGAGTGGCTTTTGAATTTATTCCTTTACTTTCTTTACGTTAGTTTTGCAGTGCTTGTATTTGTTTTGATTGAATAAAACCCTGAAAATCGAGTGCTAAATCTGCCTATGCCTGGTCCGTTAACCCCACAATGTCACAAGCGTGACAGACGCAAAGGGGTCTCAGTAAACTATCTATAAACTATAACATTCTGCAGAGTTCTTGAACGCTCTGACATCCTATAGAAATTTACGGAATTTGCATGGCTAGCATACAGTATTTGTTGAGACACTGGCCTCAGAATTCCTTATTCAGGTTGGAAAAATATTGTGCAGAAGGATAGTTGTATAGTCTATACAAATTTAAGAATGTGCATTATTTTAAATACATAAAACATCTGGATTTTTATATGGCTTTTTTGCTATTATTTCATCAAAATAAATTCTGTCCTTCTGTACCTGACTGTTGGAGTATAATTTGTATTCATTCAAGTCAAAATGTTCACCTTACATAGTTCTTTCATTTTCTCTCCAATGTTAAGTCTTTTATGCCAGGGCAGATGGGTAGTCAGTGGTCATAGCCAACCATCTTAAGAAATTGTTTAGCATACAAAATATAATTTTATGGCATATTCCAGACTATGACCCAAGGGTTTATTCAGAGAGTCCTATGACAGTCACATACATGGTTCCTAGCAGGTGGTATGGACAGGGTGTTTGGGACCCATCGGTAATGGAGCATTACATATCCTACCTAGTGTCCTTTGTACAGAGAGTTTAGTACTCTCATACATTGTGTCAAGCTTAATTCACTTTTCATGCTTAATACCAAATAACAAGTATTGTAACAGGCACTTTGTTTTACCCCACTCCCTCTGGGTTAATTTGTAGACTTTAGGTCATTGTACAGTAAATAAATGAATTACATGTTCTGTTCAAACGCTATTTTATTAGAAACTTTAGAATAAAGTCGAATTATTTACCTTTGAAAATATTAATGAAACATGGGTTGAACATGTAGCTTATTGCCTATTTGACCTACTTAACGTCCTATGTTAAACACTTGATTTATATTTTTAGGGGGGTCTACTGTGGCATATATGCATATTAAAAATACATTCTAAGAACAGTTAAAACACTTTGATTGTTTGCAGCACAGCAACATGGAATCAAACACAGCAGCAGCATAGCAATCCATGAATAGGATTATAACAGACAATATTTCTAACATTTTAATGTTTTATTCTGGCCTTATAAATACAAACAAGGCTTGAATAACAGCAGTTTTGGGCAGGTGTTCTCACAGATGTGTTGATAGCATCGCAAATTCTATTCCCCAGCCAGCGCTAACCATGATGCAGACACCTCCACCCTCACGTTTAGCTGACTCCGACGTTCTGTTCTGCCTTTAGATTGAAAAGCCAGCAGGCGTAACGTTTGAGTTTCCATAAACACTAGCACAGAACAGTTCGCAATATATACAGTTCACATATACAGTGGGGCAAAAAAGTATTTAGTCAGCCACCAATTGTGCAAGTTCTCCCACTTAAAAGATTAAGCCTGTAATTTTCATCATAAGTACACGTCAACATTGAAGGATTTCTAATGAATTTATTGGTAAATTCCTTGATAAAATAAATATTTGGTCACCTATGAACAAGCAATATTTCTGGCTCTCACAGACCTGTAACTTCTTCTTTAAGAGGCTCCTCTGTCCTCCACTCGTGACCTGTATTAATGGCACCTGTTTGAACTTGTTATCAGTATAAAAGACACCTGTCCACAACCTCAAACAGTCACATTCCAAACTCCACTATGGCCAAGACCAAAGAGCTGTCAAAGGACACCAGAAACAAAATTGTAGACCTGCACCAGGCTGGGAAGACTGACTCTGCGATAGGTAAGCAGCTTGGTGTGAAGAAATCAACTGTGGGAGCAATTATAAGAAAACGGATGACATACAAGACCACTGATAATCTCCTTCGATCCGGGGCTCCACGCAAGATCTCACCTCGTGGGGGCAAAATGATCACAAGAATCGGGGGGACCTAGTGAATGACTTGGAGAGAGCTGGGACCAAAGTAACAAAGGCTACCATCAGTAACACACTACGCTGCCAGGGACTAAAATCCTACAGTGCCAGACGTGTCCCCCTGCTTAAGCCAGTACATGTCCAGGCCCTTCTGAGGTTTGCTAGAGAGCATTTGGATGATGCAGAAGAGGATTAAGAGAATGTCAGATGAAACCAAAATATAACTTTTTGGTAAACACTCAACTCGTCGTGTTTGGAGGAGAAAGAATGCTGAGTTGCATCCAAAGAACACCATGCCGAATGTGAAGCATGGGGGTGGAAACATGCTTTGGGACTGTTTTTCTGCAAAGGGACCAGAACGACTGATCCGTGTAAAGGAATGAATGAATGGGGCCATGTATCGTGAGATTTTGAGTGAAAACCTCCTTCCATCAGCAAGGGCACTGAAGATGAAACCTGGCTGGGTCTTTCAGAATGACAATCCCAAACATACCAACCGGGCAACGAAGGAGTGGCTTCGTAAGAACGATTGCAAGGTCCTGGAGTGGCCTAGCCAGTCACCAGATCTCAACCCCATAGAAAATCTTTGGAGGGAGTTGAAAGTCCGTGTTGCCCAGCGACAGCCCCAAAACATCACTGCTCTAGAGGAGATCTGCATGGAGGAATGGGCCAAAATACCAGCAACAGAGTGTGAAAACCTTGTGAAGACTTATAGAAAACATTTGACCTCTGTCATTGCCAACAAAGGGAATATTACAAAGTATTGAGATGTTATTGACCAAATACTTATTTTCCACCATAATTTAACAAATTCATAAAAAATCTTCATCTTTTTAAGTGGGAGAACTTGCACAATTGGTGGCCGACTAATACTTTTTTGCCCCACTGTATGTCATGTCAATTTATCCGATATCCTACGTTAACTGAAGTTTCAGTTATTGTCCTACACATCTAATATTGTTGTGGTTTGTAAAACAAATGTGGTTGTCTTATCAACACAGCAACAGAAGGGTGGAAAGTAAGAAAAAAAATCTCAAAACAGGCAATGTTAACATGAACAGAAAACCGATGCATGATGTCCCTTAAATCAAGGTACAATCAGTGAGTAATCCCAAAGACACTCAATCTAGACCTTAAAACACTGTCACATCAAACTACCTAATTTATCCATTTACCATTTTAGGATTTAAACTCCATTAACGACTATCAGGCACTGGATTTAATGCTCAAGTATTCTCATTTATCATTGGTAAACACAAAGAAAAAAACTAGTGGCAATTCAACATTTAAAATAGGACGTAATTTTATCATGGGGAATTAACGTGCTTTGACTATTTTACCCTCTGTTGCAAGCCGTGACTATATTGGATGTAAATACAGTCATGAAAAACAGCATATTGTCTTAACATTAAAGACTAACCCCATGTTGTTCTGCATTTTGTAACTTCATCCGAGGAACGAGAACCAACATATTTCAACCTTTGTAAGAACCATAAGACTGTATTTGACCAAATTAGGAAATCATTGTTGTACACTTTTAATTTATCACATTAAATTTAGAACATTATAGAATTGCGTTCAACCAAGTGTACACCAAACAAATTGAAACAGGTCAAATGTAAGAAAACGTTCAGGTTAACAACAATCTCGGTGAACAAGAAAATATATTTCACCAAAGAATACAAAATGCAGCCAGTTGGAGCCCTTGTGCACAGGGAATACCAAAAGGGAAAATGTATTTACTAGGTCAACCACAACATGATATTGACAATTCAATATTTGAAAACCATTACATACAGGAGCAATCCCTACTCCATCCTACAGACCCTAAAATTGGTGGACAGGACAAGAGCCTAACAAGATCTGTGAGGTCTTATGAGCGTAACAATTGGTCATACCCCGCCACACAAATGCACAAAGGATATAGCCCCTGTGGAAGATGGAAAATGTTTGCAATTTATTCAAATAAAGAACTTATCAGTCGTTCGTATAACAGTTGATTATTTCAAGTTTAATTACGTGGATCC
This sequence comes from Esox niger, assembly GCA_016801105.1. Classification (NCBI taxonomy): domain Eukaryota; kingdom Metazoa; phylum Chordata; class Actinopteri; order Esociformes; family Esocidae; genus Esox; species Esox niger. The sequence goes on along the minus strand of JACXGJ010000773.1, from coordinate 19,007 downwards.
ACGGGAACAATCATCACAACATTACAAAAGATGAACAGGGTAATGCCATGACAGACTGCTTCGCATTTCATCATGGCTTTCTCCTTTTTATACCCCCCTGGTCAGCTCCTGCAAATATTATCTCTTATGCTATAACATACATACAAAACAAGGCATAATACTAATCGTAAAACAAGATAGAACTCTACATTGCCATGGCAACCAAAGTTCTAGGTCATAGTTAACAGACCTCCTAACATGACCTACCCCTGGTCTCTGTCCTACCCGAATGGGAGAAACAGAGGAGACACAGACAACTTCACCTTGGAGCCATCTGTACAGGGCCATAGTTAAGATAGGTTTTAGGCCTGGCTCCTTCAGTCCAGGCCATAACAAAATCAAATAACAGGGCATGCTGACCTAAGTCTCCTTTTATACGTGGCAACCATGAACAGTCTAAAGCAAAATATAAGCCTAGTCTAAACAGTTCATTTATTACAGTGAATTAGCAGAATAGTGGATAAATCAGGATATGGTAATAAATTAATCCTTAACACCCCTAAGCAAACAGTGCTCATTCTATTTGGTCAGAAATCACCGCTAGCCCAAGGGGATCGAATCACCCCATCCAAAAATACAGGTTCTACTAGGGAGACGGGCTTAATTCCCCTACTTTCGAAAAACAAATGAGACACCTTTCTCGCATTTCACACAGACATTAGCACAGAAACCCATTCCACAAAAAGAGCTGTTTAGGATCCTGCAATAGGTCGACCGTGCTAACAGGACACCGAACCACGATGGCATTTTCTTATCTACAGTAGCTATAACTGAAATGGCCTATAACAAAATCGCTCCTACTAACTATACTTTTACAAATCAATCCTGACACACTCAAACCAACCACCTATTGTATTATATCCTATCCGGCATCCTCTAAATATGTCAGAGAAAACCAGGGTTGTGTAAGGATATACCTCACCTGTTAATGTTCCCTGGTCCATCTTCTCTGACAATCAGCACCCCTCCCTCAGGCAGTTAGCGTTCCTGCGTGTACCTGTTGGGCCATTCACGGTGATACCAGAGTGGTAGCCGGAACAGTCTTCTTGCAGGAACACTACATATAAGGCAGCCGTCATCTTGATTTCCACAGGTAGCCTCCTAAATCCAATGACCAGTGATAGCCATCATAAACTTAGCAGATAGCATAGTCTCCTCCTCAACACTGCTTTTGTAGTCTACATTGGTGTTGGCACCAACTGGGCCAACAGAAGTTAGGTGTCTGGTGTGAAGGCAGTTTCAAAAGTCCAAACAGTTTACGAAAAAGGTAGGTAAGACAAACGAAAATGGTAGGAAAGACAATTGCACGATTAACATTTTATTCACTGTTAACTTGTGACCTGCTGCTCTCATCTGGCAAGAATAATCTCTAAAGCATTTGGAAGTACATTCAATACTTATAGAGGAATGGGTGGTTGTAAGAAACTGCATGGTCATACTATAAAACAACATTTGTTCCTTATCTTTCCTACCCCCTGTTGTGTCTTCCTCTAACCTGTACTAAAACTCATCTTGGCTGAAGGTTTACATTTACCTCGACACCTCATTCTTCCTTCCATAGTTACAGCACAACCATGTTCTTATCAAAACATGGGGACTCAATACTTTCATCAATAAGAATACATCAGTTCAAGAAATGTCCCTGACACTGGTGTTTTCTTCTACCCCCTTTCGATCCTTTTTTGAGGAAAATGGCATCTGGACGGTCTTCAGCAGCACCACGTAAATCAACAAGAGAGTCCGTGCCATAGAATAAAACGAGTTGAGGACCGTCTCAGTCACCAGAGGTTGGATACGTTGATGGTAGTGTGGGATCGGAGCATTAACAACTACAATATGAATGTATGTTTCATTAGAAGTGAATGTTCCTAGATATTGAGAATAACAGAAAGTTAAGATTTTTCCTGTTGGTTGCACTCTGGTAACCACAGGAATGTTTACATTGACAATTTGGTGTGGGGGGTTAGGCTCTTGGCTTTGCTAGATAAACGTGCCCCTCAAGGTAGTTAACAGCTTGTACCCCACATTACAGTTGAGTAGAGAGAGACAAAGAGAGTAGGGAAGAGTTTGAGCCTGTAAAATCATGTGCTAATAGACTATAAATATGCTGCAATAAACATTGAATACTCTCTCCCTTGACAACCGAGTATGCAAGTTATTATTACTACCACTATACGACATGGCTGATTTCTAACAGTAGGGAATTTTCCCCACCAATGCAGTGTTGCGGGCAGGGTGGGATGATGCAAATGTCCCAGGCCGGCAGAACAATGTGGCAGGGCGGGGATGGCCAGAGTTTTTACTGAAATGTACCCTTCCATTCTGAGTAGATTTATTATTTTTTTTCTTCGGAAACCTGTACTGACCAGTTCTTCAACCATCTCTGAACAAGCACTCGCCAACTCAGTCCGTTTCAAGGCTAGGCCTCTCCAGGAGAGGCTGGAGCTCCAGGGACCCAGTCCTGGCTGTGCACTGAGTCAGCTGGTAGTGGATGCAAAAACGATCAGCAAGGCTAACCAGAAGAGCACATAAAATATGATGGTAATTCCATTGATAGGAACTTTTAATGGAAGTAAGTCCAGAGACAAAATTCTCTTGGCATAATTAGCTATTTTTTTGCAAATGGAGAGAATAGCAAAAAAAATCTCTGAAGAAAAGATGTGAACATCAGTATTTATTACAGGGGTGTGGTAAGAAACTGCCCAGATGTCTTATGTCAACAATACACATTCCCTTTGTTCTGTCAAAGACTACGTTTTAACCAAGGGGCAGGTTGTCTTCCCCTACATTAAACCAACAACCTGTGTGTGACCTATTCAACTCAGAAGGAACATTCAGCATCTGGACAAAGAACTGATACACTGCTGGTTTAAAAAGTTTGATGAATGGATGTCCCAGTGATCTACTGACACCATTCAATGATGACCATAAACAAAGATCAGATCCCCCTCTCCTACATTCCTTTCATGGGGACTACTTTAACTTAGTAATTCATTTATTGAATTAAGTATACATCAGTTCAAGAATTTCCATAACACTACCAAATTCCCCAGATTTCAATCCTATCGAGCATCTGTGGGATGTGCTGGACAAACATCCAATTCATGGAGTACCAATCTCACAACTTATAGGACTAAAAGAATCTGCTGCTTACATTTTGGTGCCAGATACCACAGCACACCTTCAGAGGTCTAGTGGAGTCCATCTCTCGACGGGTCAGGGCTGTTTAGTAGGCAGGTGGTCATAATGTTTTGGCTGATGGGTTATTATTTATATACATGTATTTATACAGCCCCAGACAAACTTAAGTGACCACTGCACCTTCTTTCCTTTCTACATAGTCAAAGGTTTGGAGTGAGCAAGCAAGCAAGTTTATTTATATAGCACAATTCATACATAGAAACAATTCAATGTGCTTTGCAATGAAAATAGAAATAATGCAACAGAATCAAAACAGTCAGATCCATCATCAGCAACATTTACACAGAGGCTATTCCTCTGCACCAGAACTTGCATTACAATTGGTAAAAGATAGTAAGATATACATTTAATAACAAAATAAATCAAGAAGAAAAATCTAAAATTCACCGTAATTATAAAGATATAATAATAAAATAGAAATAGAATATAAAAACAAAAGGAAGCTATAAAAAATGTAAGACTAAACAGTGCTGTTATAAAAACATAGGAAGCTATAAGGCTCACAGGGTGGTTCAGCTTAAGAGCTCAGTCATAGGCACGTGAAAAGAGAAGTGTTTTAGCCTGGATTTAAAAATGGACACGTTTGGGTGAACGTCTAAGATCTTCTGGTAGTTTATTCCAGTTGTGTACAGCATAACTGCTAAACGCAGCTTCTCCATGTTTAGTTTCGACTCTGGGCTCTACTAGCTGACCTGAGTTAGTGGATCTAAGAGCCCTGTCCAGATTATATTCTTCAAACAAATCAGAAATGTATTCGGGGCCTAAACCATTCAGTGATTTATTGACTAAAAGCACCACTTTAAAATCTATTCTGTTACTGACTGGAAGCCATTTGAAATATTTAAGAACTGGAGTTATGTGCTCTGTTCTCTTGGTCCTGGTTATCGTTCTAGCAGCAGCATTCTGACTGAGCTGCAGCTGTTTTACAGTCTTTTTGGGGAGTCCAGTTAAAAGGCCATTGCAACAGTCAACCCTACTAGAGATAAAAACATGGATGAGCTTCTCTTGGTCTTTTTGGGAAACCAGACCCTTGATTCTGGCTATATATTTTTAGATGATAGAATGCTGTTTTTGCTATCGACTGATACATTTGAGGTCTGAGTCTATTAGATCACCAAGATTACGCACATGGTCCCTGGTTTTTAGGACCGGTGGGATTCTGTCAATTTTTTTATCCATGAACAAAACTAAGGCAACCAGAAATCAGGGGAGAGCAATCTTTATTCAGCATGAGGCAACAATGTTAATCATCTATAGTTCTTAACTTTTTCTCTCCAATCAGTACAAAGTGAACAAAGTATATTATTCCAATACACATGGAAGGCGGTCAATACACATAACCAGCCATTACACAGTCAAATTCCCTCCAATAAGAAAGATTTATCCTACAAAAGACCCTTGTATGGTATGTTCCTACTTATGATCAATGGGCCTATCCATCAAGCCTATCACAGTCACAAGGGCGACTCCAAGCAGGAGGTATGGACAGGATGTGTGGGGCCCATCAGTAACAGGCAACATATCCTAACTATGGTCCATTGTTCAGAGTTAGTCAGCACATCTGTGTTGTGTTAAGTTTCTTATGCCTATTTCCTCTCAGTCCTGAGAATCCAGCTCTACTAATATTAGTTATTTTGTTTTTGTTGCTAAACACAATAATCTCATCTCTTGGTTTAATTGTAGACAATTTTGGTTCATCCAGGTATTTATGTGCTCTATACAGTGACACAGTGAGTCTATTGAGGTGTTGTCATATGGTTCGAGAGCCATATATATTTGAGTAACATCTGCATTGCTTTGTTAGTTAATGTTGTTGTTTTGCTATATTTGTCCTAGAGGAAACATAGATTGAACAGCAACGGTCTGAGAACTGATCCCTGCGGGAACTCTGCATTTCATAGCCACCCTATCAGACCCTGAGTCCCAGAGTGTCCTACCCAATTTTCCAACCCGTCGACAAATGTTCTGTGATTTATACTATCAAATGCAGCACTGAGATCCAATAGAACTACAACTGTTATTTTATCCAAATCAATATTCAGCCATACATCATTTAAAACCTTTATTTGAGCTGTTTCAGTACTGTGGTGAGGCTGGAAGCCTGACTGAAATTTGTCTAAGAGACCACTTCAGTTCACAAAATCGCTGTGCTATATAGCATTGAAACACGTGAGCGTGCCAACAGCCTTAGAATATAAGTATTATGGATTGCTTAAAATATAGACAAAATATGTGCAATGCAAATAGTAGGTTGTCACTTAGACAGATTTAATTTGTATCTTTAGGCAAAGCCAGTCGAAAACTAATGCTGTAGACTATAGTTCCAGCCACATGTTTATGTATTTGTTATCCAGTTTATATGTGCTTGTTCTCCCTACCTCAGCTATTTTATTTGGGTTATTTGGTGACACAGTCCCTCCAAGGAACTAGGATCAGAAAGATTCAGACATATGTTGAAAGTTAACATCAGTGAAACAAACCCTTAGCGTAGCTGTGTTCCCAAAGTAAAATTATGGTCATGTTTTGTATAATTTGAATCCAAAGGCAGGAAACACGGGTCAGTATGCAGGCCAAAGTCTTTAGGAAACAAACAACAATAGTTAACTTTTAACAAAAGTTAACTCCCCCCACTGCCCCCACACCTCTTGTCCCTCCCATTGCTGACTCAGATTGTGTTCTCAGCAGAAGTAATTCAGAAATTCATTACTGTGCCAAGGGAAAGTATCCATATCCCAGTTACCTCCTCTGGAGATGGCACACTCTGAATAACTTGAATCTTAAACACTGTCTCTTTAATGTTATGCTGAACTCATCAGATATATACACTGGGGAGTCTTCTGTTTGTTTCCGTTGAGATTAATGTATCTTATCTCTGTTCTTTCTGTGTTTTCTGATATCACGGGGATCAAGTATTTGTTTGTGCTGAGTAGGATTTAGAAGTTTCGCCTCTGCACCTTGCCCAGTACCAGTTCATATTCCAAAAGAGCACAGGCCAAGGGCCTACCACAGAGAGGGATGCAGCATGTCTCTTGTAACAATAAACACCATGTCCTTAGCCTGCGGTGATCTAGCATTGTGGTTATTTAAAGCAATATCGACATTTGCACCACTCTGACTGAACTCAGTGACAGGATATTTCGAGATTACTGTTGGGGAAAGGTGAAACGTTCACATAGTATGCTTTTCTTCACATGGTCCTTATTCTAATTTATTTCTATATCTTCCAAATTATCAAACAATTTGTACAATAATTGTTAGTTTCAAGGGAAACTGAATTTGATCTGCAACATGAAAATGCAGGAATTATTTTCCTGTATCTGCAGCTAGAAAACTATATCCAGGAGAACATCAAAACGGAGATGGTACATATCCAAACCCATGCAGTTCACAACCAAACAGCTACCATGCTGGAGATTGGAAGAAACCTGTTGACCCAGACTGCAGAACAGACCCGTAAGCTAAATGTGGTTGAAGCTAAGGTAAGGGTAACATCTGAATTAGACATCATAGTAATATCTAATATGCATCTTACATGAGATGTTACATAAACCAAATCAACAATGAGTATATGCATAAAATAGTAAATATACCCTGAATCACATGCTATGGATGTTACTTTGGCCAGAATGTTAGAGTTTTGGTTTAAATTGTATATTCATTTTTGCATGTTTTTCCCCTGAAACACATCAATACAATGAATTTTAATGTGGTTTAATAATGTCATTTTTAATGTGGTTTAATAATGTCATGATACAATAAATTGTATCATGTTACAAATGCTAGACAAACTGATGAAATGTTACGAATGCTACTAAAACATATCGTACATTATGAATACACAAAACATCCAAGTCATGTTTCAAACTGGTGACGTTCAGCTCTACAGATGGGCAGCGTACTCACTGCTTTATACAGGGATAATGGATTTGGAGGAATGAGTTAATGGCCTTACCAAGGGTGCTACAATATGTAATACATTTATTTTTTTGTTACTGTTAACATTAGGTATAACAGCACTGGGGTTAAGGTTAAGGTTTAGGTTTGGGGTAAGGTTATAATACAAAAAAGGTTAGGTGACTGTTTGGTTAGGTATCGTAGCACTGGGTTAGGGTTTGGGTTTGGGTTAAAGTTAGGTTTCATGGCACTTTGGTTAAGTTTGGGTTAAGGTTTTGGTTAATGTTAGAAAGAAAATCATTTGTAAAATAATGACCTTGTAACACCACAACTCGCCACCTCTAACAGCAAGTTTCTATTTGGAGAAGTGGTTACACCCATCTGCAGATCTGAAGGATGTGGATTTGAAACACAGTCTGACAATTGCTACTCTAATGTTACTCTACAATAATATACCTTAGGAACTCAGCTGTCAAAGATTTATGTAAAATAGTCGACATATTCCCATGAGACCAGGATGCTCTCCTGGTTCAAGAACACCACTAGAGGGAAATATTCTACATAGCTACTTTGTGACCTATTCTCTGAACTCTGGTCAGCAGTTCTTAGGCATCAAAACAGTATGCTTTCAACAGGTGTTTTGTGCATATTGTGAAAACTCATTAAGACTACATAAAGACATTTTAAAGCATACAAAACATGTATAGTGCAATTCGAATGTGTAACATTTTATTTGCCCGTGACAAATATATGAATGCCATTTATACCATTCACTTTCATTAAGGTTTTAAACCAGACATCAAGATTTGAGATCCAGTTGTTGGAGAACTCATTATCTGCAAATAAGATGGAGAAAGAATTATTGGTGCAGACTTCTGAAATCACCAAACTTCAAGACAAGAACAGGTAACTTATAGCACTCTGATATTTGCATAAGTTTGATATCTTTGTCAGTAGTGTGTCACTGCACAACTAAAATAGCAGTTACAGATCAGAATTGATTTTGCAATCTATGCAATCTCCATTTTTGAAGCTGTAATATTATTTCCGGACAGAGATTCACAATAAATTAAAATAAAATATGATGAGAAATAATCGTCTAGCCATATCATTATTTATAATGCCCAATAAGTAAAATACAAAGAACACTCAAATGGAAATCTGTCCAAAATTGTGAGGTATTTATTTATATGGAATTCAGTGATTTCTGTTTATTATTTAAAGAATCTAACACTTTTTGGTTACAAAACTAGAGTCAATCATAAAAAATCACCCTTTCATTAAAGAAGAAACTACATAAAAGCTTGGTAATCAAGATGAAAAACACCTGTATACTTGTTAGTCGTTTGGAGAACAAGGTGCAGGTGTTGGAGGTGCAGCAGCAGGATGAGCTGGATGACATCAGAGAGGGGAAGAAGAGGTTACAAGCCCTGGTGAGGACTCAAATGACAACCATTGAGACTCTAGAAAGACAGTTGAGGGTGGCAAGAATTGACAGCTCAGCCTTGCAGAAACAGCAGCAGCAGCTGATGGAGTCCATCCATGTGCTTACCAACAAAGTGTCTACCAATACAGGTATGTACACATTGAAATGCTCAGATTGTGACATTTTCTTTGATTCCCTTTTTAAGTGGTGGACACCCACTCTCCTTTCATATTTTTGTTCTTTTTCAATGCTCTTTTGACAGTTATAATGTCAAGGAGACTGGTGTAGAGGAGACTTAATAGACAACATTGGTCTAAAGAGCATAGGCTTTAATAAGCATGTGAATGTCTAGGATAATGATTTCATCCAAACAAGTGATTGAAGTCACATTTTAAATTCAGCAGGAAGTTCTGGGGTTATCCCTTATGTTTGGAAAACCCCTATATAGGGCTGGGGCGCTAGTGACCTTCATAACGATTGTGTTCTCTCTCAAATTACTATTGTGTTCTCTCTCACAACTATTGTTATGTCTTGCTAAAATTCTATAGTCATTAGTGTTGTGGAAATCACTAAATAGGAAAGGCACAGAGACTGTAAATACTTTTCACAAGTAAAGCATTATTCAAGATTTGCAAACCTGGAGCAGTTAACAACAACACCTCTGCAGAATCAGGTCAAGAGCTCTCTGTTGAAGGTTGAGCTCTGGCCTATATACATTCAGTACAGCCAACTGTGTCCCACTCTTATGCATGGTTAGTCTACATGTCTCACTAGCTTCTCTGAGAAAGATGTTTACAGCTCTAGAGAAGTTTAGCCAAAGATATAGTCTGCTGTAGGCACATCCTGAAACACAGAGCTGAAACACACAATGGCCTTACAAAATGACTGGATTATACATAGAATAAGCAATATGATTTCATAGTACTTGAAAATGTCTACCACATTCCCTCGTTTTGAGATTAAGTCTGAACAAAATTTGATTTTAAACAGTACAACCAATGAAAAAGCATTATACATTCCAGCAAGAGTAACAGATTATAATCCCAAAAAATCTATCTCCTACCATTAATTATCATTAAACTAATATTGATTAGAACAAAAATTAACAAAACAATCAACAATCTTTTAATAATGAATGAAAAGTTATTCTCATATGAGGAATGGTATGTGACTTTATTAATCATGTTACAGTCACACAAATAATTTCAGCAAGCAATGATTATACAAATAATAACATTTACTTGATTTCATCACAGTTTTCATCCATTTCCTTCACATTTATCCCCTGTACAACCACATAACTTTATGTGCCTGTTGGCTAGGTCAGTGTCAGTGTAAGTGAAGTTAACTGGGAGAACGTGTTGTTCATCAGCATCCACATCAGCGTTTCCCATGGGCTTTTGCCCAATCATGCTGTTCAGGTGTCCTCCTGTAACGGCTATTATTTGCTAGACTCCAGTGTTGAGCACGCAGTGGGCTCGCACTGAAATCCTGCCGTTGGACTATACTGCTGCTGTAGGTTCCTCGAGATTCTCCATTGTTCTCCCCACCCTCTAAAGTCCAGATAATGGCAAAAAGAGCAACTCCAACAATGAAGGCAATGAACTGGACTTTCAGCAAGCCATCCTCACTTCTCCATGGCCATCATGGTGGTCGTTGTAGTTGCAGCAGCTGATACGTGGTCATCAGGGTCATATGGCACCTTCTTGTAGTGGTTGGCATGGACCCACATCGCTCTCTCAGCAAGGCCGTCTGGGTGATCAGTTGCATCTAGTATGGTCCCATCCACCTATGCTGATGCCAGTACTCCCTACGGAGGTCCCTCACGACAACCCAGTCACCTGTTTGGATTTTGTGAAGTGGTCCGCAGCCCTGCAACATCAGTCTTTTCTATGGGAAAGGAGTGGTGATCATCCTCATTGCTCTGCTTGTAAGCACCTCATAAGGAGAAAGTCCTGTAGTGTGATGTTCTCTGCCTCGCATTTACATTAAGGCAAGTGGCATCATTGTTACCCATTACAACTCTGTCTCAGCCATCACTTTGGTCAATTTGGTTATTAGAGTCTGATTTGCTCTCTGAACCAAGCCACCACTGGCTGGATGATAGCTACAATGTGGGCGCAGATCTATCTTTAGAATAGTGGAGATGCATTCAGTTACACTATTTACAAAATGGGAGCCATGGTCTGATGTCAAATTTGATAGTAGGCCCCATCTGGGAATAATTTCCTACCTCAAACTTTCCGCAACTGCGATGGCTGTGGTATGTTTGCATGGAAATGCTTCTAACCACAAATCACACATTTTGCACAGACATTTTCGGCATATAGGGAAAATCCTGTCCTAACTTTTGGTTTGCACCAGGGAGTTCATTAGGACCAACACAAAGCTTCTGCTTCTGAGGAGGTCTTAACCCAAGGCATCCACCATCCGCATATCCACGGAAAAACATATATTGTGTATTTGTATTCATTGATTGCGAATGGTTATAGATTTTCCTAAAATTCCAATGAAGTGATTGACGTTGGGTTTGTGTTAGGAAACCACAAAGTTGCACCTAAAATGGTGGCCATTACGCACTTCATGTAATGGAGCTTAGTGCATCTGATGTTTAGAAGTCTAATCTTTGTTGACCAATCGCAAACAATGTTATTGCTAGGTCATCTCATGCCTGGCATCCAATAGCAATTCAGATTAGCTTTCCCAGGGAATCACATGGGCTATGACACGAGCTCTAGTCCAAATGGCCACTCCTTACCCAAGCTGCAGAAAATGGAGTATCAACAGACTTCCTTCGCGTTCATTCCTGCATCGCTTTCATTCAGAAAAAGGACATTATAGAACAACGTTTTAGACTAGATTTGAACAGGCAAGAGAATTGAGAATATGATAATTTGTATGGAAACAGAATCTGAATGCAATGCGTAAGCGTAATGGCCAGACAGCTCCAACAGCTCAGTCGTGACCCATCAACTTATGAAGCATATCGCTATTTATGAATAATTGTATCCTACAGCATCGTTTGTATATAGAAAAAAAGAAACTTCTGTCAACATAGTATGGGCATGTTATTGTTTTTTTGGGAAGAAATTGGTCAATTGATAGATATAACAAATAAAATAAAATCTCAACCGAAATACCGATCGCGTGCTTCCATCTAGTGGCTGTTAGGTGTATTGCGGTATAACCCGAGGAATGTATTTTCTTTCTAATACATGGTACAATCAATATTGTCATTCATGGCCATTTTGTGTTCATGATTGAGTTTAAACAGAGGCTGTGTGATTTCAGCAGTCTGGAAATGTGGAAGCCATGCTCTGCAGTATATTATCATTTGGGCTTTGCTTATTGGTTTGGGAAGTTCCAGCACTGCTTTAACACTAGAACTGCCAAATGCCTACACCAATTGGCATTTGAGTTTGCAATTAAAACAAGGCAATTTTGAAGGCTACACCATCCTCCTTTCATGACATTTCCTATATAGGCATATTTTACATTGTTCCGTTTAAATAATTATTTCAACCACTATATGAAAAAGCAGATTTCTAACAGGATGGATGGTGATGCTGCGGAGGAGAATGTTCATGCTAATAGGGACGTTCCGTGTTCTGCTCTTCAGGCATTTAAGTAAAATTCGTATGAATTTAATTTGGTATACTTTGAGTTTCATGCACTCTTATTTTGAACTTTGTTCACTGAGCTAAAACCGGAAGTAGGAAACCACGTTAGAATTCACCACGTTAGAAACACATTGGAAACAGCAGACTGGTTAAAATGCAGACGGTCATTGCGCCAGGGAAAATGCATCCTGCTCGTTGACTCACCAGCAGAAGCAAATGTATATAATCTTTGTCCTGTCTAAGTTAACTTTTAAGCATGTTGATTTCATGCTGTAAAGGTAATGTTCATGAAAACTAGATGGCTTCGCTAATTAGAGTATTTTGCTGTTTGTTTCTTAGTTTCAGTCTCGTCTCTCATCACTCATCTCATATGTATGGATTCAGCACCATGTGAAGAAAATAAATCTGCATACAAGAATTCAGGATTTCTTTGTGTTCTAGAATGGAGAGAGTTTAGCTCACTGTTTAGTTGGAGTTGCTACACCTCAGCAAGAGCAGTACAGCGAAAAAGCATAATCAAGTTTCATCCTAGTTCCCTGTGGAGTAGAGCTAGGAAGACACCCTGGGGTTTACATACGCCCATAGATAACCCACTGTTATATACACTAGGTTAGAAGCCAGTGGCTTTCGCCCAGCGTTATTGTAGCAGTGAGGTCAAAGTTCTGCTAGGGATGTTTTGGATAGGCAGGTATAGAGGTGTAGGGATGTTCAGGGTCCTTTGTATTTGTTTTCTTTGATTTGACAGACAGCTGGCATTGCCCTAGTCCTGCCTGTGATACCTGCCCTCTTTCTCTGTTGTTTCGTGATTTACATTAATGAAATACCCAAGACATTGGGCTAGCCCATCAGCCTGGTTGTCTGACTTCCTTCCTTGCACCCACTACCCCATGTTTTGCCGCTATCACCGGGAGTGTGCAAGCAGCGGGGTTTTGCATGCGTCTCCCTCGGGAGGCGTCCGTAACAATGTAATTTTGGATGATCAGAGTAACCGTTCACTGGTGCGATCAGACTTCTTTGAGCTTTTCAACATCAAGGGCCAGCCATTCCCCTACTCACTGAAGACCTGTGTCGGATTGGTTGAGATGTGAGGCAGAAAGGCAGAGGGTTTTCAGGTTGAATCGCTTGGACAGACTAGCCTACTGCTACCACCGCTAATCAAGTGTTACGACATTCTCATTGACCGTTCTGAAATACAGACGCCTGATTCAGCCAGTCACCATCCACACCTATGAAGTGTAGCGCCACATACCAGAACTCGATCCCAAGGAGGAAATCATTATCTAGGCAGAGACATTGTGAGGGTCCATGAAGTCGGACAGCAAGCGAACAGACCTCACAACACCCCCTTTGCACAAAGACTGGATTTAGGATGGATTCTAGTAGGAGATGTGTGCCTAGGGAATGACCAAGAAATGTATAGAGACGCGTCAAACAACTGGGTCGCTCCTCTCCCTTTAGAGTTCCCCGCCAATGTTTATCCAACAGCCACGAACAAGGGTTCAGTCGCTTCACCTCTATGGAGAAAACGCTGTGGAGAAAAACTGAGATGAGACCAGTTTCTATAATTCATGAAGAAAATATTTGACAACAAACATGCAGAAGTGGGCCCTCCATTAGAAGAGAATGAAGAGTGCTGGTACCTGCCTACCTTTGGAGTCTACCACCCACAAAAGCCTGGAAGCATCCCTGTGTTTTTTTACTCCAGCGCAAAGTATTTTGGCACATCTCTAAATGGTGTGCCTCTGTCAGGCCCAAACTTCAAATAACTCACTCATTGCGGTGGTGATCAGCTTTTGCAAGGAACAGGTAGCAGTGATCGCTGACATACAGCAGATGTTTTAACTGCTTTCTTGTCTGCAGAGACCACAGGAACTACCTGAGGTTTTTGTAGTACAGAGACAATGACATGTCTAAGGATATCATTGACTACAGGATGAGGGTCCATGTTTTCGGCAACAGTCTGTTACCATCCGTAGCCATCTATGGACTAAGAAGAGCCATCCATGAAGCTTCACACAAACATGGAGAAGACGCGGAAATTATTCCCAGGTGTGTTGAACATAATTTTTACATAGATGATGGGCTTATCAGTGTGCCAAATGAAGCTGAAGCCGTCAGTCTCTTAAGTAGAACACAGACCTCTCAGTGAATCGAGCCTGAGGCTCCACAAGTTGACTTCAAACTGTGAAGCTGTCCTTCATGCCTTTGCACCAGAGGATAGCAGTGAAGCTACACCAGTGCAACGCAGTTTGGGACTGCTGTGGGAGACCACAACAGACACTTTCACATTCGCAGTCTCAGAGCACAAGAAACCCTTTACTCGCTGGGGAGTTTGGTCGACAGTGAATAGCATCTTCGATCCTCTAGGTATGGTCGCACCGGTGATTATTGAAGGCAAAAGTCTCTTGAGAGAACTCAGTGTCAACGCATGAGGGTGGGATGTTCATCTTCCAGAAAAATAGCTGAAGCAATGGGATGCATGGTGCGAGTCACTGCATGACTTAAGCAAGCTGCATATATTACGTTCATACACAGCAACGTCACTTTCCAATGCTGTGCCTACACAGCTATGTGTCAACAAAGGCCATTGGAGTTGTGGCATACCTCAAAACCATTCAAGCTGAGGGACAAGTCAAAGTAGGATTCATCTTAGGGAAGGCTAAGCTTGCCCCACAGTCCGAGCCCACAATTCCTTGGTTGGAATTTTGTGCCGCTGTATTAGACGTGGAAGTCCCTGAACTCATCCAAGATGAACTAGACCGGAAGCTTGATGCGATCAAGTTCTATTGTGACAGCAAGTTTGTGCTTGGATCCGACGAATTTGTCAGTCCACGAGACCTAACCAATGGTTCTACGTCAACAAAGAGGACAACCAGCCTGATCGCGCATCCAGGTCAGTTCCCACGTCCCAACTGACAAAAACAATGTGGTTCACCGGTCCGGCCTTTTTGCACAAACCAAATCCATCAGACACAGATACAAACAGGACATTTGAACTTGTTAACCCAGAATCAGACATGGAAATATGACCTGAAGTTCTGAGTTTTCTTACTCAGGCTAAAAATGGATGCCTTAGCGCCACACGGTTACATCGCTTTTCAGGCATGCGCTCCCTCACCAAGCCTATTGCCCTGCCCACCCACGTAGCCAGCACATACAGTCACAGCATGTCCAGTGAATGTAAGGGATGGCACCACTGCAACCTCCCACACACACTGGATGAGTTGTCTCAGGCGAGACACATCATTATCAGAGCTGCACAGGAAGATGTCTTTGCAAAAGAGCTCACAGCTCTTGAGTTCAGACAAACTGTAACCAAGGACAGTTCCCTTCCCAAGCTCAGACCTGTTCTTGAAAGTGATCTTATTTGTGTTGGGGGCAGAATAAAACATGCTAACTTGATTACTCAGGAAAAAAAACATCATCTTGTCCAAGACCAGCCAGGTTTCTTCATGGTTGGTGCAACTGTATCATGGCAGACCTACCTCCAGAATGCTTGCACACATACCCACCTTTCACCTATGTAGGAGTGGATGTGTTTGGACCATGGCAAATCGTCTCTAGGCGTACATAAGGTGGACAGGCCCAAAGCAAAAGATGGCCCATGCTCTTCTGCTTTATGATCTCACGAGCCGTGCACATCGAGATTATCAACTCCCTTGACACGTCCAATTGCATTAATGCATTGAGACATTTCTTTGCTATACGGGGACCTGCGAAGTAGATAAGATCGGACTGCGAAACAAACTTTGTAGCTGCTGCAAGGGAACTGGGACTAAGCCAACAACAACCTGAGATCACAGTGCAGAACTTCTCAAGTCAACAGGGGTGCTCATGGATGTTTAATCCTCCTCATGCGTCCCATATGGGAGGATCATGGGAACATATGATGGGCCTGTCAAGACGGATTCTCGATGCAATCTTGCTCAGAGAGAACATCCAACTTACCCACGATGTCCTGTGCACATTTATGATGGAAGTGACGGCGATAATCAATGTCTCCACTGACCCCGAATCACCGTTCATATTGTCTTCTGCAATGATACTTACCCAGAAGGTTGGGGTTACCCCACCGCATGGAGACTTCAGACAAGGATCTTCTCAGCAGACAGTGGAATCAAGTCCAAGCTCTTGATGACAGATTCTGGCGTCACTGGCGTCAGGAGTACCACCCCACTCTGCAAGTCCTCCAGAAATGGAGAGATGCCCAACGGGATCTGAAAGAAGGAGACATTGTGCTCCTGAAAGACAGTCAAGCTGCAAGTAACGCGTGGCCTATGGCAAAGATCACAGCTGTCTACCCTAGGAGAGACAGCAAGGTAAGGAAGGTGGAGCTCAGGACATCAAACCAAGGTTCTGCAAAGGTGTTCTTGAGAAGTGTCAGAAATAGTTCTACTTCTGCCCAAAGATTGAAGGTTCAAATACATTTGATATTTAATAGTGACCTTTAAAGTCAGACTGGGAGTGTTCTGCTCTTCAGGCATTTAAGTTACATTTTTATGCATTAAATTTGGTATACTTTCAGTTTCATGCAGACTCTTACTTTGATGTTTGTTTACTGAGCTAAACAGGAAGTAGTTTCATGCAGACACTTATTTTCAAGTTTGTTCACTGAGCTAAAACCGGAAGTAGGAAACCATGTTAGAAACGCATCAGAAACGGCAGACTCGTTAAAATGCAGATGGTGATTGTGCAAGGGAAAATGCATCCTGCCTGTTGACTCACCTGCAGAAGCAACGCTTGCATGTATATAATCTTTGTTCTAACAAAGGTAACTTTTAAGCATGTTGATTTCATGCTGTAAAGGTAATGTTCGTGACTCGTGATTAGGTGTTATGTCCTAGGTACCTAACAGATTGTTGGACAAGTTGCAATTTTATTTTGGAAACTTTGTGGCCATTCTCAGCTAAGAATTCCAACAATGCTCTTGTATAAGAGTCTCAGAGCAAAACATCAACATATTGTGTGAGCTTACTTCCAGGCGGAGGTTCAAAACCTTCCAGATATTGAGCAAGTGCTGCAGAGTTGAAAGCCTGAGTCTCAGTGTAAACTTGAGGACAGACTAGGTCCATTCCCACAGGGATACTGCAAAATGAGTTAAACAAAACAATAATGGTGGGTGGAACATCAGATAAGACAATGACTGTGTTGGGGACGACATGGAAAAGAGCATGTATTACCTCATTAACAGGTTTTAGATCTTTAACATATCGCCAATCCCCATTAACTTTACGAACAGGCAGTATGGCAGTGTTACATGGAGAATCAGGGCAGACTATTATAGCACCCCTCCCTACCGGGGAATCATGGACAATAGCAATCCCTTCTTCAGCTTCCTCATTCAGATGGTACTGGGCCCTACTGGGCCTGAACGTGGACTTGGGTGTGACTGTGAGAGGCTGAACGCCCTTTATTTGTTCAATATGAAATGTATCTTTTAGCCCACAGTGTATCAGGAAGACCCTCAAGTAGTGGGGAACAATAGCCGGCAATGAGAGGCATAGATCTGTCAACATCATGAACACCCCACTGGGCCAGAGCATCCCCCTAGAATGGAACACACCAAACATGCAATGTGGGGTAGAATTTTGAACCATCTTTCATGGTAATACGATCATTCACATCCAACACAGTTTCAAGCAAGGGGCCAGCATCATCCCAGCTAACCTGATCTGTCTTTGCTATTGAAATGTGGGGTATCCTATCAGTAAAGCCAAACAATGATTGTTGTTTGCTTGTTAATTGGACTGCTAATAGACAGTGGTCTGGTCTTATATACACATTCCTGCGTATGAGTCTCAGACCCTGGTTTGACTATCCATCTCTTCTCGTAGTTTAAGTCTCTAACCAATGGGGAGAAATGAGAAGAGCAATGCAATCCTGCTTCAGGCTTGATCAAACCATTTTCTATCCAGAAAGAGCATATAAGGACTGCATCTGGTCGTAAATCCCATGCATAATATCAATCAGGTCCTGTCTGGATGTCAGACATCATCAATCTCTGACAGTCCTCCTGTGGCTTTGTAAGCACAAGACCATCCAGTCCACAGGTAACTTTCATGTCCAATTTGCACAAATTACAGGGACAACATGTAGATAAAATGAATTGGTGCCGATTTGGAATACCATCTATAGATAAAGGCATAGTTAAAATAACTCAGGGCTTACCTTAGATCAGGTAGGGGGTAACAAGGGGTATCTCTGGACTTGGTAAATCTCTTAAGGAACTGCTTCCAACTGTCTCCCCACACTTGAGTCATCCTTAGATTTATTGTATGCTGGTCCCGTCTGCCATCCGCCACCCACAACTTCCTGTCTGTCCAGTTCAGGGCACTCTACTAGTGACCATATTTACCACAACTGTAACATGACTGATCTCCTGTCTAATCCCCGCTCCGTCCATGTCCTCATCCCCATCAGTCTTGTCTTTCCTTTTGATTTCCTCCACTCTTTCGAAAATCAATAGTTACTCCACCCTTTCTGCTGAATTGCTGACCTTGTCCCTGATAATACATTAGCTGTGCAGCCTGGAGCTTGGTGTTTTCCTTTTCTTGTTTGGATGCAGCCTTGTTATTAGCAAACTGCTGCTGCCGTTCCGCATGTTTACAATGTTCAGTCACTGCCTTAAGGTACTGTGACGACCACGCCATCTACTGCCCATCCTCCCCCTTCAGGAGGCGGGCTTCGGCGTTCGACGTCACCAACCTTCTGACACCATCGCCCCATCTCATCAACTCATTGCACCTGTTGTCTCGTTTAGCGCACCTGATCATCATTTAGTCATTCCCCTCAGTATATATGTTCCCTCTGCTCCCTTTGTCTTTGTG